>JAWWEO010020167.1:0-11155 GCA_035582975.1 Ormyrus labotus | reverse complement strand
GGGTAAAAAAAATAGTTTATGCTAACAATGAATCGATTAATTATAGTTAATTAAAAAATTTATTAACCTGTTAAAAAGTCATATTTCTGAAAATGTGCACTGCATACAAACATATGAGATTTTATCTTTTTATCCAATTGGCAAGATGAAATCCATTGTTCTCTGATTTTCTTATGCTTTGGAAATTGATGATAATTTTTTTTTTATTATTCACTGAATAACGCACTTTTAAAGTTAATAAATCCGTCTCTGGTTAGCTCTTCTATATTATGCATACAAACTGTTCTTCAGGTAAACCACAGTATTATCATTTATATTCAGTTTAGATTTCGATCCTTCTACTTCATTTACACAATAAAATATAGCATGTTTTGTAGTCGTACCACTTGAAAAAGTATTTCCTTTACTGGAATTGAAAGTTTCTTCTCGAGTGTCAGATTGAGGTGAATCTTTGTTATTTTTGGAATTTTTAATTTCACTGCGATCAATTTTTCTAAAATAATCTTTACTTTCATCTTGCTCAGGCATAGTTTGGGTTTCACTATCTATTTTCAAAACAATTCTATGACATGTACATATATTACAGTGCCTAGAAAATATTCTTTCTCTTTCTCTCTATCTTCCAGAACTTTGGCCATTATAGCTGCTGATACTGATACTTTTTGCTTGGTCATAAAAATTTTTGATTTCTTTGAATGTTTTCTTTTGTCCACTGTTTTTTACAATGATTCATATTATATAATGTTACATTATCATCTTGACTCATTGATTTTGACTTATCACTAACAATGGCTTCATTCGTTAAACTTTTATGTTTACTATTTGTGCTCTTTATATTCAAGTAGTTTTTGGCATTGGAACTATATCGATTAGACAATCTTGAATTATTATCATTTACATTCAGTTTAAATTTCGATCCTTCTACTTCATTTACACAATAAAATGTAGCACATTTTGTAGGCATATCACTTGAATAATCTTTATCTTGTTTTATCAATATTAACTGGCATTGAAGCAACAGTTGTGACTAGACCAGATATCATAGAACTAGCAAAATGCAAAGTTATATTTTCTTCAAAACATCCTAAAAAATATAAAATCAAATTTTAAATAATACTTCTGACAGTTAATTATGTAACATAAAATTAGTTTTACCTGTATCTGAAAGAGCTTGTTTAGCTTGTGAATAAGATGCTAATTGAGCAGCATTAACTACCATTGCTCGACCCATTGTAGGAATGGCTCCTCTCCAAAGGGTGAAAAGTCCTTCCTCTTTTATTATGCAGAAAAATGCATCAAATACATTCTTGTAATTCCTTCTTTTGACTAAAGAAAAAACAAAAACGAAAATGAAGGTCATTGTTTAAGCTATTCAAGTTGGAAAACTGCCAAAAGCATTAGAAAGAATTTAAAAAAGAAATTAGATGATTCTACTAATTTATTTTTCTAAAAACAAAATTGATGCTTTACCAGATGGTAATCTGCCATCAGCTGTCATTCTTATTAGGGACACTTCAGCTAGGGTTCCAACAAATGCCCCAATGCATCCAGCCAATATTCCAAGACCTGCTTTGGCAATAAAATTTGGTGGACCATCTACTCTATAAATTATATGAATTGTTCAATAAATCATTCTACTTTTATTGTATATCAAAGCTATTTTAAAACTTACGATGCCAATTTAATCATCCATGCGTAAACTCCAAGTCTTGTGGTTGTGTATGTTGGTTGTTGTATGTCGCAAAAGACCTGCAGATAAACCAGCGTACATAGGCAATTCTCCTTCATTCTTTAAGATTAATCCAATTACAGCTACAGTGGATGTTTTTTTGCCACTCAGTTGCATTCGATTTTTGATGTGATCAAGTGGCTAACAAATAATGTTGCTGCCATTTTAATTAGGGTCAAAAATAAATTAATCATGAAATAAAATTCTTCAATACTCAAATGAGTTGAAAGGAAATGCAAAAAATATAGAGATTTTCTTTCAAAAGTAATGAATGAAACTTATTCGATAACTGTTACATCATATAATAAATAATTTTTAGTACAGTAGTACACAAAATATGAAGCACATTTCCCTTCTTACCACTAGCAATCAAACTACATTATTTCTGATTAAGCAATGTGACATAGACATCATTCTTTTCGTATTACTGATACATTTTCTTTTAATACTTTTGTTTCTGATGAAAATGTCAGTTTGTTTAATTGTTTAGGTGTCTCATCTTTTGCAGGAGGACAAAAACTTCTTTTATGATTTTCTTTTCATCATCTAAAATCATTTGCAAAACTTTTAATCCTTCCATATGTGATTTTGATTTATCATGTTCTAACAACTGTTGAACACTAGTGAATTCTTCTGTGTACATGTTGCATCTATAAAAGTTTTTAATAATTGTTATATACAGGTTAGGTTCTTTTTTTTCTTTTTTTCTTTTTTTCAATGCCTTCTTACCTCTTCGCTAGTATATATGTTTTCCGCACTGCATGAAGTCCAAATGTGACGTCACTGGAGGAGAAGAAAAATGACGGACCGAAAATCAAAATGTCATAGATTAAATTATGATCTTTCAAAAAATCATAATTACTGCATACGAAAACGATTTAAAATGAATAATAACATAAATAAATCGTTTTCTAGTTGAGGTTAAAAAGCAATATCAAAGTATATAGTGGTGCGGTGCTGCCTCGTCGGTTCGTTCGTACTATGAACGTTGTACTTTCCTGGGGCGCTACCGCGCCCCTTGATTAATAATTTTCTCCACTCCATGTTCAACCAAGTCGATGTTTTCTTCAATCAATAGCTTATCTCTCAATCTAATAACGCGTACCCTTACCGAGCCTACATCGAGACATTATTGAATTACTCACCAGTCGCCAAAAATGGTCACTTGACGGCTAGTTTATGGTACAATGACAAACTGGACTTTTTCGACGCTCCGCCGAATGCACCAGATGCTCAAGCCAATCAGGGCAACACAAATAGGCGGTTTTACAGCGTGGGCGGAAAAGTATTTGACATGATTAGTCATCTGCACTGCGACGTATTCAATCAAGATAAAATGTTACTCAATGGAGTAGAAATGCTTGTACGCCTTGCCAGAAGCAAAGACGTTTTTTGTTTAATGGATGTGTCGGCCGACGGCAAGTTCAAAGAAAAAATAAAAAAGGCTACGCTCTTTGTAAGAAGGGCTAAAATCAGCCCCAGTGTTTTGCTCGCGCACGCCAACGTTTTGGCCAAAACTATGGCAAAATACCTGATAACACGCGTCGAAGTAAAAGCCTTTACCGTGCATACTGGCATCCTCGGCGACACGTTGGATAACGTTATTCTCGGACAATTATCAAAAAGAATTATTATGAACTCTGTCGACAATAGGACTTTCAATGGAAACCGTGGATTAAATCTTTTCAACTTTCAACATTTTTCAATCAACTACCTTCGCTCTACGTCGACGGTGCGCAAATTCCTAGCCGGCCCTTGCAGCCACGCTATACGGATAATGACGCTCCCCTACATATCGAGGCGTTTCAGACGCTCTTTACCGGCACTGGCATTCATTTTTTGAACGAAGGAATGGGAATCGATCGCTGGAACTATCACCGAGGCTATTTTCTCACGGCTTTCGATCTGACGCCAGACTTGTTGGTGCATTGCGCCTCACATTAGAATCTCGTGCCTTCTAGAAGCTTGCACATAGAGGTAGGCTTTGAATACGCGCTAAATTCTACCATTAACTGTCTAGTTTACGCTGAATACAACAACGTATTGGAAATTGACACCTCGAGAGAAATTATAACCGATTTTAATGCTTAACTGCCAAAAACTCGGTATATGAGGCTAAATTTCAGTCAGTCTGCTCAACGACGCTATAATGTCTCGATTGAGAATGCCGTGATTCGGAAAGAAAGTTTCTACCGAAAGAAGTGTCGGTTGTTACCTTGCACGAAAGCGTTATCGACCACTGGATCGTGCACTCTCCTTGCAATTTTCTCAATTTATCTCAGGATGTACATCAAACGAATAATCACTGCTCGCTCGAGATACACGCTTTGTATTGGTTCGACGGGGATGTTTTCCTACCTCAATTACGACGCCATTTATATCGCATCGCACAGATCGCTGAAAGAATTTTTGTTCGAGTCCAAGAAAAAGCAACTTATTTGGAAACAATGATGGGGCGAAGAATCGTCAACGTTGAGAAATACGACTCCCCTAGTTTTAGAAATCTAAGAATGATGTTTCCAAAAGTTACGGTAGACTGCATCGCACACGTCGTGAAACATTTTCACCCTCACACTTTTTGCTCGCTTTACAAAGCGTATTTAATTAACAAGTGGTTCAAGATGATTGTTGGTTCCCCCTGCGGTAGCGACATAAGAATATACAGCGAAACATTCCTCCGTGCGCTGTCTAGGTTTTAGGCGCAGCAAGGCAGTATAAAAGCGAATTCCAATGGGTGAGCGTACGACACAGTAGACGGTGTGGAAAATCACGTGGACGACTCAGACATATACGAGGAAGTGGAAGACTGCGAGAAGGAGGGGAGTGTAAAAGCAAAATGAATACGAAGCAGATGTTTAGGGCCATTAGAGGTTTAAATGCGAGCTCGATAGGTGTGTACGCCACCGATCGTATTCCCAAAAATTTGAGTCTACCTGCTGCCATCGTATCAAACACGGATACTGCGGATAAACCGGGATCTCAATGGATATCTATTAACATCGATAAAAACCATCATGGGTACTACTTTGACAGTTATAGACTCACCCCGCTCTCCCCACATCACCGTGATCGACTTAGACGATGTTGCCTACGTTTCCAGTGAAACAAAAAACAAGTGCAAAGTTTGGACTCGCAGGTGTGCGGCGAGCACTTTATTATGTATCTTTATCATCTTTTTAGCGGTACCTCTTTGCAGTCGAATTGTGCTCTCTTTACATCAGATACACGTAAAAACGACGCCATGGCTAGAAAATTCTACAGTAATGTCTTAAAGCAGCTGCGAAAGAAGAAAAAAGCGAAACTCGCCCGAGTTTTTTCACATCCGAGGGAAAATTCAAAAGGCCACGGTTATTGTAATCAATCTTGTGATTTAATGTATAAGAATTTATAAGAATTTAATGTACAAGGATATGTAATAAACAAAAAAAAAATATATAAGAAACGACATTTAGAGCCTCAAAAAAGCATTCGTTACTCGACTGTTAGCCTGTTTGGACAGCTAGTGAAAGTCAATTTTAAAAATAACGTACGTTGTGTCGAATTTAGTGCTCTCTTCGGTATACTCTTTGAATAAGTCAAATTCCAAAAGAGTTATTATCGGCTTGGAATATCAGGGAAGCGAGTTCAACCCAGATTTAAAATTTGGTGCTTCAAAATCGAGATATGTAAGCTGTGACTCAACAACATGGGAATTGTTCAGCAGCCAAATGGAGACGATAAACTCGTACCTCTCGTGCTCGTCCGAAACAGACATTTGCCCCGGCAAGCTTATGTTACCGAGAATGTGTTTATTTTTCAACGGTTTACGGGGAAAGAGCAGTGAGCATTGAAGAACGGAAAGAGTTAGCAGACGACGCGCCGAGTGAGATGTGCGCCGACAGCGACTTTCAACATCAGACGAAAAGGAGGAAATACGACAACACGCCCTCTTTCGTGATGCAAGTAGCAACTTTTGATGGTCTGCGTCAAGTACTGCCACACATCGGTAAACGTCTCCAGCTGGCAAAAAATAATGCCGAAGTTGTAAAACGCGTTGTAGATATTGTTTTAGATTTTATAAGGCGCGATCTCGAGAAAGAAAGTGATGAAAACGTCAAACAAATTTTAAAAGACAACACCGGTTTTAAACAACTTTGCGAGAAATGTAAAAACGATATTGAAAATATCGCAAAGGCAGAAATTATCCATACCGATATTGTAAATATTATTTTGACGGAAATACACGCTTATTGTCTATCGAAAATAATATCGAAATATCTTACCAAAATAATGTAATTAGATTAACAAAAAATTAAATAAATGTAAAAATTTTTCACCTAAAAAAAAAATTTTTTTTCTCTTTAACCCTTTATTATCCTCAATCCCCATTCTCCGTCGATAAGTTGGAGTTCTAAAAAGATTGTTATTACGTTACGAATAAAAGGGCCAGTTGTTTTTTTGTTTTTAACCTTTTAGCTGCGGGGAAATTTCAGTACAAATCGACCTCCTATAAAATGCAAAATTTACCCATATAATCACTGGATACCTCAAGTAGAGTCCCCGACCTGACTGCTGGTCGATATATCGACCATCCCCGCAGCTAAAAGGTTAAAGGACCCCGCAGGATCTTTATGGAACTCCCTTAATTTTTCTGTAACTTGGTGAAAATATAGTTGACGATGTGCTGATCAAAAGTGACCATTGCACGAACTCAATCGGATGAGCCATTTGACCTCTAGAGGTAGTTGAATGTCATAGTACTAGAATGTAGCCGTAAAGACTGAGGAATGATATCGTTTCAATCAATCTATGACTTTAGAAAAATATCTGCAGATGTGTGTGTGTGCGTGGGTGCTTGGATGTATGTGTGTATATATGTGTGTGCATGAGTTTGTCATTTGAAAAAATAAAAAAAAAAAAGAAAATATATCTATTTACGGTAAATGAAATTATTTATTTTTTAAAATATATATAACTATACATGTATAAAATATTATTTATATATTACGCATATACTTTATATAACATATATATACATTGTACTGCGTTCTTCATGTTTAACATTGTAGTTTCTTGTATCTATTTCTTGTTTTATTTCTTAATTTTTTATTAAATAAAAAATTCAATCAATAAACTTACCTATTCAAATTCCAATCTCACATATAAATGAAATATAAATATTTATTTAACAAAAAAAAGTAAGCTGTATGTGTCACAGATGCTAAGTTATTTTCCGAATGTACACTACACTTCGTTTTTCATAAGGAACTGAACCACAAGAAACAGTGTTATTCATTTCATTTATGATTACAGGTAAGTTTTATACTAAAGCTTATTACACGCGAAAAGGAAAAAGAAATAGATACAGGACTACATTGTTAAACATGAAGAAGTATATGTGAAACATAAAACGTGTATATGTATATAATCTATAACGTATATGTGTAAAATATTTTATATATGTACAGTATATATATTTTAAAAAATAAATAGCAAAATGATATACCGCAAATAGGTATATTTTTAATTTGTTTTTTATCTTTCAAATGACAAACACATATACACAAACGCACACGCGCACACACACACAACTGCAGATATTTTTCTAAAGTCATAGATTGATTAAAAAGATATCATTCCTCAGTCTTTACGGCTACATCTAGTACTATGAGTCTTATTCGGGCCTTTATAGAGAGCAGACGCGTTTACAAATGCTCTGTTCAATATCAAGAAAGTGACGATGAAAATAAAGTGTTCAAAATTGAATAAGCAAATTAATAAAAGTATTAAGTTTAAGGAAATTAATATCTAAACAAGTGTCAACTGCGGGGTCTTATAAAAAACTTCAATATAACATAAATTTTTAAAGAATAGAGCGACTGTAAAAGTAATGCTTAATATGATACAGTTGAACTAATAAATTTTATTGAATATGGCGTCGGACTGGAAGGATCCGCCCGATGCTTCGCTAGTGAAGTATTATAAATGTCACCCGAATTCAAAAGTAGGCGCTATGGTATGCATTGTTTGTGGTAATTTTTATCACACAGCAGAACTAGTGGCAAAATACAACACAGGAAGTCCTATTAAATTCATCGACAGTACTTTTGTCATCTGTCAAGAGCATGCCAACTTGGCCTTAACATCAAATGTGCCATATGGATCGTTAAACAAAGAAGCAATGAATTTGATAGCGAATTTAAAACTTGAAGACAAAGAACAAATAAAGCAAGACATACTCAAGGAAATAGAGCATGAAAAAAACAAGCAAACTGGATTAGATGAAACTGTTTTTGAAGATTACACAGAATTGGAAGCTTTCAAAATCGAAAATAATCTGTTAAAACAGCTACATCAAGAAGCACAAGAAAAGAATGAAATTTTGAAAGAACTATTAGTTAAAGAAAAGCAAAATACAAATAACAACAATATCAACATTAACAACACCAAATCTTTGGCAGAAATAGTATCTAACGCCAAACCAAAAGCAAAAAGAGTGCCTAAATTAATAATCAAGAAAACGAACGGCAATGATAGCACAAATCTCGAAGAGAAAGTAATCCAACACCTCACGAAAAACAAGACAGTTCAAACCAGAAATATTATTTCCAGAAATAAAGACACTATCATAATTAATTGTACAAATAAAGACAGTATAAATAAAATAGAACAAACATTAAAAGATGAGTTAAAAGACAATTTTAAAATAGAAAAAGAGCAGATTAAAAATTCAACAGTTAAAATAGCCAACAGAAACAGCGTTTTTACAAGTGAAAATGAAATAGAAGAAGACATTAATCAAAGAAATTTTAACAGCTCAAATGACAAGTATAAGGTACTACATAAATACATGACGTCAGCAAATACTACTACTACTATACTAGAAGTTACATTTGAAATATATAAAAGAATAAAAGAGAACAATAATAAAATATTTGTGGGGTACCAATACTGCAGAGTTTTTGACATAATTAACACTAATCCTTGCCCAAAATGTGCAAGATTCGGACATAGTGCCAAGAAATGTCCGAATAATGCCACGTGCAATAAGTGCGCGGGAAACCATAACAACAATAAATAATAAATACAGTAAATACAAAACAGTTAACACAGGAATTCCGCAAGGTACTATACTTGGTCCTTTACTATATATCATTTACATAAACGACATGTTATTTTCAATACCTGAAGAATTAATTCTATCATCTGCAGATGACACAGCTATCATAGTAACAGGAAAAAATTGGCAAGAAATTGAAACTAAAATGAATCAACTATTACAAATAATAGCAATCTGGTTAGCTTTAAATAAATTATCACTAAATATTGACAAAACAGTCTTTAAATAAGTAAGTAAGCAAACAAACAAACAAACAAACAAACAAACAAACAAACAAACAAATAAATGACATTCAACTACCTCTAGAGGTCAAACGGCTCATGCGATTGAGTTGGTGCAATAGTCACTTTTGATCAGCACATCGTCAACTACATTTTCACCAAGTTACAGAAAAATTAAGGGAGTTCCATTTTTCCATAAGGATCCTGCGGGGTCTTTTTACTTATATATTTTATCATTATTTTTATTATAATTAGAATCCTTTTCGGACTCTAGTCTGTCATAGCCGTTTCCTTGGCGTGAAAATCTGTTGGACGTATAAGAACCGCTCTTCTTTTTATCATCTTTAGAATCTTTCTGGACAAGATTACTCTGACTTTCGCTCTTTGAGCCGCCACCTAGTTCCGTTTGGGACGGCCCCATTGTGACACTTTCTGTGTCTATGTCCATAATGAGCCAGCTTTGGTGATGACATTCATTAAATACTCATTAAGAAGCATTTTCTGTGTTTGCATTTTTCTAGTTTTAAAAAATCTTCTTATTTTGGTTGGTGGTGGGGGAAGTACGCGTCGGTCCGCAGCGCTCCTCGTGCCCGCACGTCAAAGGTGGGTAACTAAGGACTCTTACTTTTTGGGGAAGAGGAAGCTCGGTGAAACACGATGACGTGATGATGCCTACGAGCGCTGGGCATTGGCTCTACACTCCCTCTCCAACTCTAGCTGCTTCCTACTTTTTATGTGTCAGACAGAGTCCAGTGAGAGCGTGATGACGTCATAGATCCCGCGCGGAGCGTGTTAGAGAACGTTTTTCGGACACTCTGGTGAAAGCGGATGTAACTCACCTCTAATAATTAACCTTTTACGCATTAACATAAAAGGCGCCACTATCATCCATTGTTATTTTAATCTTATCTTAATCACCGTCAATTAAGATAAATTAACTTTTCACCATTGATATGCTAATTAAAGTAATTAACTTTCAATTGCTGTTTTAATCTTATCTTAATTACCAAAATTAAGATAAATTAACTTTTCACCATTGATATGCTAATTAAAGTAATTAACTTTCAATTGTTGTTTTAATCTTATCTTAATTACCGAAATTAAGATAAATTAACTTTTCACTCCTCACGTGATAACGCGTTCCATTGATATGCTAATTAAAGTAATTAACTTTCAACCCATTTGACTCCTAAAGCGTGAATTGCCTATCTCATTAAGAAATTTATGTGTGTCATTAACACCTGCTTATCTAATGAACTTTTCAAATCTCAGGCGTTAATTGTTTTATAACCCTATTCTCACCTAAAGTGATGATATCACCTTATCTTAATCACTTTCTATTGTTTCACTAATTACTTTACTGGTACTAATTAACTTTTCCCACTTTCTAATCTTATCTTAATCAATTCTCTCACTCCGACACCTGATTATCTTATCTTATATATGATCTACGCTATATCGGCCCCAGATCGATGCCTGGCGCCCGATGACTCATAATCTCTCCATATTGTAGCATATACTACTCTCGTACTAATTTTTAAATTTGGCATTCTAGACATTGCTAAATAAATTCTTGTACGTCGTCTTTTAAACCTTCCCAAAAATATTTCTGCCTGATTCTATTGTAAGTTTTATTGACTCCTTTATGACCGCTCACTACCGAACAGTAAGCTTCCGTTATTATCTCTTTCCGATCTCCTTCGCTCGGGTACCGTACAAGTCTTTAAAATTCTCAAAATTTCTTTGAACTCGAGATTTTTGATGAATTGAGTTTTTGCCATACTAACTGTATTTATTTGATATTTAATAATTTGATATTTAATTTAACTTTTTAAGTTCATTAGCTAATGCTTGTAAATTTTCAGAGACTACGGACCAACTTTCCCGGTTTTCCCCTTTTAATGGCATAACAACGTGAAAGGGTCTAGCCGGATAAGATAGTGAAATCGGCCGTTGACGATTTTTTAAAACAAATTACACAATCTTGTTCGGAGGGGAAAATGACTAAAATCTCTAAATTTTCAGACCTCTAGACCCATTAGGGACCCTATAAGGCCCAATTTAGTGATTTTTGTTTTTTGACGATATCTCGGTCAGTTTTTGAGC
>JAWWEO010020166.1:0-11158 GCA_035582975.1 Ormyrus labotus | reverse complement strand
TATTTAGAGTAAAGGAAACATTCTGTGCAGTTTCAGGAGGATTGGTGTTCCGGAGGTGTGACACTCTCCTGGTAAGTAATACTATAAAAGCGCAGTAAGTCAAAATTGTTAAAATTAGTGATATTACATAAATGCTCGCAGATGAGTTAAAATTCTCGGTTACAAATACTTAAATTATGACTATGTAGGATACGTATCAGTCACAAGTTAAAGCTATTTACACACATTCGTACATATCCACGCACACCGATGTATGCAATACATTCATTCTATAAATGCATTCATACCTTAAAACTAATATGTAAGAGGACAGAAACAAAAATAAATTAAACATTTAAACGCCATCCAGTTCGAGGAAGTGCCTCCGTAATGCTGTCTTGAACCTCGCGAGAGAGGGTAAGTCCCTGATCTCAGCTAGTAGAGAGTTCCAGGAGTGGGCCCCCTGTACCTTAAAAGACCCTTAACCCCATTGTGGTACACATCTTGGGAGGCACGAATTCTTTGGCGTTTCTCCTCACAGACGCCCTGGACTTACCAAAGAATTTTGATAGGTAATCAGGCTCGGAAATACGTATCACTTTGTACATCATTAGGCAGACAAAGTATTGCCTGCGTGAGTCAGTACGAAGCCAGTGTAGGTCTGCTCTGTGCGGGGAAACGTGATCATCTCTCCTTATACCCTTTACGTAACGCACACAGGAGTTCTGCAAAACCTGGAGTCTCGTCCTAATTTCCTGTGAGGCATCGAGCAATGCAGTTGAGCAATAGTCTAAATGAGGGAACAATAGCGCCTCTGCCAGTTGCTTGTGAAGAGCTTCGGTGGTGTAGTTTCGAAAAAATCGAAGACTATATAAAGTTCGGTTGAATTTTTTAATAATATGATCCACATGAGGTTTCCATGAAAGTGTGGAGTCTAATACAACACCGAGGCTCAGTGCGGAATCACTGAAAGGCACGCGAGCACCATCCATCAACTCAATGCAGGGTGGCTGCTGCTGTTCTCCAGCAAAGAAGTCCGCAACATATTTGCGGCAGCCAAAAAATAAAGCCTTAGTTTTGCCTGCATTGACCGCAGGGAGGCTTCCCGCGCCCACCCAGCTATCGCACTAGCAACATGTTGGAGATGCGCCACGCCCTCAACTAGATGCTCATACGCAACTTGCGTATAGATTTTCAGATCATGTGCGTATAGAATATGCTGGATCCTCTCAGAAGTAAGTACGTCACTTATATTATTGATGTACAAGCAAAAGAGAAGAGGACCCAGGACCGAATCCTGTGGCATACCAAGATTTGTAGTAATCCATGATGACTCACAACCAGGCATAATTACTTTTTAACACCTATTTGAAACATATGAATGAAGCCACAGAATTGCAGCCCTGGAGAAGCCCATTTTGCCTAGACAGTGGAAAAGCCGTGATGGCAAGATCTTATCAAATGCTTTACTGAAATCAAACATTAATAAGATCGTTACTAATTTATTATCTATTCAGTCTGATGTCGTCTGTCAGTTTTAGTAAAGCAATCTCCGTAGAATGGTAAGGTCTAAACCGTCTGGAAGGGATCAAAAATGCTGTTTTTAGTTAAAAACTCAAAGAGTTGTTCATGCGCAATTTTTTCCAATACCTTGGAAAGAAAACAAAGAAGAGCAATTGGACGAAAATCTGATGGTAGAGATGTGATTTTGCATTTCTTTAAAGGAATTACATGAGCTTTTTCCCAAAGTGTCGGCAAACTTCCGAAAGGGAAGGAAGAGTTGAATAATTTAACAAGAAATTGACTAATCACCGGAAGTGCTTCACCACAACACTCTGCGGTATGCCATCGACCCCCCTCGCTTGCGACGAAAAATGCAATATAGCTAATACAACTTCACAAACAGTGCTACTTTTAAAATGAAAACCTTCTAAAGCAACTTCAGAAATAGCTTTGAGACACGCGCATCCATGTCATCAAGGGGAGAGATTGACACACCGCCAAAGTAGTTATTAAGGTCATACGGCGAAAAGCTACCCAGCTCCTCCTTGCGACCAGATATAAGTCCTAAATTTTTTAGCTCCTTCCAGACATTGTTATTTTTTAGGGCGTCAAATAGTCTGTTTTGGTAGTACGTGGTCTTGTCAGTCTTATTCATAGCGTCTGTCTGTCTGCGGAGAGTTAAGAATTCCTCCAGGAATTTACTGTCCTTTGTACGGGAGTAACGACGATACAGAGCATTACGTCTGCGGATCAGCTGAGCGAGCTCCGCAGTAACCCAGAGAGGTGTACCCTTTCTGGGGACTACCTTCTTTAGTGGAGCTAAACTGTCTAGTGCCTCCGTGAGGTTATCACGGAGACAGCCCAGTGCTCTATCCACATCCATAACTAGAGCATCAAATGTCGTCCAGTTACATTTATTAAGGTACTCTATTAGAGAGGTGGAGTAAATATTTTTAAAATCACGATATTCAAATGGTTTGTTTGAATATGAACACGTTTCATATGACATTTTTAAATTTAAAAAATTGTGTTTACTGTGATATAGCGCCGGGATGTTATTGTGCTCAAGTATAACGTCGTTACTGTCCACGAACATTACGTCAATCCAGGTGCGAGACGTGGAGGTAAAATGCATGGGACCATGCTGGACCAGCTGTAGCGAAAATTCAGCCAACAATTTGCGAACAAATTTGGCATCAACACTCTCTTTCAGAAGATCGGCATTCAAATCACATGCGTTCTTAGAGAGTTGACATTGAGGAAACCCACACGTAACCCACTCCTGGTTCCCCCTGGCTTCCCAGTGGCTACATCTAGTCAAACAGAGTCGCTGTTGGTCTTTTGGTCGGAAGGATTGGTCTTGCGATCCTTACCAGTTTTATTTTTATTTTTGGATTTAACAATCTTTAATTGATTTATGGTGTCCACGTCGGAGACATGCGACTCTAGCCTAGCTTCATTAAGTTCTCCTATAGGGCCCTTCCTAGAATCTTTGCCTGGAGATTTTGTTAGATCGACTTTTCCAGTTTTATCTGTCGGACTCGAATCTTTATTTGAATTTGAATCTTTAAAATACAGTGAAGTAATCGACTGCAGGTTCTGTCTAGTTGTGAAAGCATGGGATTTGCTACCTTCATTCGCTTTCACAAGGAATATACCTTGCCTGTGCCATATAAATTTAAAACCAAAAGTTTTTGCATACTCTCTAAGTTTTTTAAAAGAAATATAATCTTCTTTATCTAGATATTCATTTATGTAAATGGAGGCTACAGGCAGAGTAGAAAACCAGCTGAAGCGCTTTTCTTCGCTTTCTCTGAGATCAGTTCATTTGTCCTTAATCTATTCGTATTTGAAACTACATTTTTCCTAGAAAAAGATTTGTCTCTGACGTTTGATGCATCTACCTGTTTTACTAAAACGGATTCAGAAACGGTCTGCACTACGGTGGCAACCCCAGTAGTCAAATTGTCGAAATTATGATCAATAGCATTAAATTCCTCGTTGAGTTTAGTCTCTAGATTTTGTTAGTTTTTTTGAAGTGTTAGAAATTACGGATTTTTCGAGATTTAAAAGTCTATTGTCAAAATTTGCAATTAACTTAGATTCTAAATTGTTTAAGATTTTATGCAAATTTTTATTTTCTTTCGCCAGTTCCGCTTGATTAGCTAAACACGTTTCTAGCATTGAATTTTGTTTTGCTATAAGCTCTGTTAAATTAAGCAAATTATTTTACATTTGGTTAAGGAGTTCCTTATTAGCAGGAATAAATTTTAAGACATCTTCAATTTGATCAAATTTGCTCGAAAATGTGGTGTTCAGCAGATCAATAGCTGACAAAAGGTCAGAGCTTTTAATAGAATTTACTACTGGGTTGGCGATCGCAGCGCCATTGGTATTATTACAGCGCCACTGATATTATAACAGGTATTACAAATTATCAAGAGATTAATAAAAATTAAAATAAGACTTGAAAGTCTTATTTAGATAAAATAATAATTATCAAAAACAAATTTTTTTTTATAAAATTTTTTTGTTTTTAATTTATGCTAAAACTATGTAATGTGTAAATTATTATTTATATTTTGTAACGGTAGCTTTGCTTCCGGATAGTATTTGATACGTATATTATGAAACAATCCGAGGGGATCGCCCGGATTGCACAAGGAAAGGGAACTGTAAGGGAACTGAAGGGAAAAGGTGCCGGGTAGCTCTGGGGAGCGCGTAGGTTGGCAGACAACCGCTGCACGAGTGACTTTGTGGGGTTCACAGAAAGATTGAGCACTTCGACTTTTAGGCTCACATTCAAATTTATTCACTAAGTTGCAGCAGATTTAACTATATAAGCAGGGCACCAGCCGCGGCACCAAGACCCACTCCGCACGCGCCCCGAGCACACACACAACGGCCGCGCGCACAAGTGAAAAGGAGCCACTTCGTAGGCTCGGAAAACATACCGAATTACTTTAGGATTATGGCGATCTCGCAATACCACTTACACTCAAACTTATATTTTCTCCTCACACGGACTACTAAATTAGTTGCCACGTGGCAAATATCTCCCGGATCTCTAATTCCTTACAAAATGCGACCGCGCACTGCAACGGATCCTGGGAGAGTCTAACTTATGCGACCGTGCAATAAGACGGATCCATGGAGAGTGTCGACGCGAGCGCGAGCTTGCAATCGCGTCCACCTTCCTCTCCGTTCGCGCCGGCACAGTTTGCCTCGCCACGACTCACGTAGTCAGCGAGTCGGGGTGAGGCTAGTCTTTGCCGCGCGCGGTTTTCGAGGTGCAATATTGTCTTCGTTGACAGCTGTAGAGACACTGCATCGCTGCTGACTGCCAGGTAAAAATAATAATTATCGTTTCCTCTTCTCCATTTATTATCTAATAAGAGCTGTGCTCTCCTCTTTTTATTTGTTTCAGTTACTGTAGCCAAACGGTGAGATAACTGGGATGGAGAGAGACAACTGCAGACATCCAAGTTGCAGGGAGTGATTTCAAGCTCTTTCTGTGTTTACACTGTAGTGTGAGAGGTCTACTTTTAATATGACAGAGTAAGGTACTCTCTTCTGTCAATCTAAGTAGCATACTAATTCCTGATTCTTTACAGATGGTTTTTATGCCGTTCGAACCACTTCATCCCGTGGAAAGGCGAGAACAACAGGGTCAGCGCAGGGACTTCTATGCGCCTGGAGCTGCTGTCAAGAGTGAAGAAGATGCGAGGATCACTACAATGAGCTTACGACAAGCCATTAAAAAGGTAAGGCTCTATAATCTACCTTCCTGTAGTTTTTCCTTATTAGAGTTCTATTAGTTTGTAGTTTTCCCTTCGTACCTTTCTAATGTCTCTTATTTTTGCAGGTTCTCCCTCCAGATATTACAGGAAGTTCCCCCCTTATTTACTATTAATTAATTATAGTCGGGTTGGTGTGTGCTCAGGACGGGCAAGGCTGGGTCCTGGATGGGACTCTCCAGGATCCAGGATTTATTGTAAAGAGCCTACGTGACAGTCAGTTGGGCCGGGCCAACTGTACTATCACAATTATAACAGTCAAAGAAAATAATACAAAATAAAAATATGCAAGTCGAAGAATTTAGTTAAAAAAAAAAAGAAATTTAATGTGCTGAATAAACAAAAAAACTAATTAATCAGAAAACCAAAAGAGAGAATTTTGTATTGCCAAACAAAAATAAGTGAAACAAAAAAAATATATATATAAAAAAAAAATCTTGTTCAAAAAAAAAATTCGGCGGTTGCAGATAAGTCGATTGTGACGAAGGGCGGCTCGGGGACACCTGGAATCTGTAACACAAGGTTCCGGTTGATTAATATTTAATTTTACGTAATTTGAAATCGGACCATGCCACAGCACAATTACGGATCTACTTTATCGATAGGTGCAATTGAACATCCGTGACTTATCCTACTGTACGCAACTTAACCTAACTTAGTATCTAATTCTTAAACTAGTTCTTAAGTAATCCTATTGGGTTTGAATTTGCAATTGTGTGGGCTCACACAATTACGGATTCCGGATTCCTTACGAATACACGTCGGCTCATGTGGTGTTCGGAAGGAATTTGCAGTGCGGGGTTCGGACGGTCGGCGTTCGTCTGCCCTGAAGGTTCTCGTGGCAGACGAATACCTCTATCAAGAAGCGGACGCAAGCCCACGTACGGCTTCCTGATAGTAAACACGGAACGGAATAGGAATTTGAGGTTAGCTGACTTATCCTGCCTCGTAAGCCCACATTGACAGTCTAATTCAGCTCGCAACTTCCTGGGGAAGACATAAGCGCACCTCTTCACCGGCAAGAACGTCGGCCGGGAAAGGTCGGATTCGAGTGAGGAATCCTCGGCTCAGGATAAATACATCAAGTCAGCTCAAGTAGACGTATTTATCCCGTCGGGGTGCTCAGGAACACTTGTAAGTTCACGATCTGTTCCGGAGCTCGGCCCGAGGCGGACTGACTCGCTGTGGCATCAGCGGCTCCTTATATAGGGCATGCACAGAACGTGCGCCCGGCGCCGGAACGGTAACCGCCATCTGGCCTTATGGCCGATGCGCAATTCAACGGCGAAGAGTTGTCTGCACAAAATCTCGGTTTACAGATGGCGCAATCGTCACACACACCTGAGACTTTATCCAGAGTTACAATTGACCGAGAGGAACCGAATGGAGCAAGAAAATTCAGAGTTTCAAACCCCACGATTTTTCCATGGGTCCCCATGCTATTGTGGGTGGTGAGAATTGAAGTCGCCAACTGTTCTTCCTTGTTACAATCGTGCTATTTGGTCGGCCGCGCGGAACGGGGTTCCGTTGTCTCCGGTTGCGTATCTATATACGTTCTATACCCTAAGATAGGCCGGTTCCGTGTCTATCTTGCATTACTCTTAGTCTGTGTATAAACGAGACTAGGCGAGCAGACCATAGAGATACAATGTAAGATAGAGTAGGCAAACTTGGAAGGGAGAGCGTAACGGAGAAAGAGAGAGAAAGGAAATGAATAGATGGTAGCTATCTTTCTCTGGCAGCACTGCGCACGGAGAGATAGACAAGGAGAGATACCCCCTTCGTCTTCTCTCTTTCTATTCCGTAAACGATTTCGCTCATTACCGGCGCGGCGTTTGCCTACTCTATCTTATATTATTCCTCTATGGAACAGATCTTAGCGTTTCGTGTACGATGTGGAAGCGCGTCTGCATGCACTCATGTTAAATCGCTCTGAAGTTGCTGTCAACTTAGAGTTGTGCGACCACGTGGTCGTAACAATTTAATTATTTTTGTCTATTTATTTATATTTATTTATTTTCATATACTAATTATTTATGTTTCAATAAAGCAGCAGAACCTGTATGTAGCTATCAGGACCATATTAGAATTATAACTTGCAGCTGGTGTAAACAGCGGTTGTGCTTGATTCATTTTTTTACGGAGCATCATTATTGCAAAAATTATATACCGTAGGAATATTAAATAAAATAGCCAAAAATTTCAAATATTCAAGCGATGGAACAAATTGTACTCTGTAGAAATTATTGTACTATTATAAAAAATGTATATAAAAAAATATATAAATAGATACAAGTAAATAAATAAATATAAATAAACGGATGAAAATAAATAAATATAAATAGACAAAAATAATTAAATACACATAAATTCAAAACAAAAATTTTATGAAAAAAATTTTTTGATAATTGTTATTTATCCAAATAAGACTTTCAAGCCTTATTTTAATTTTTATTAATCTCTTGATAGGTTGTAATACTTGTTAAAAATTAACACTTAAAATTCATTAAAAAACCTTTACAATTTCACTGTTTATTCTATCAACAATCTTTTTTTTCTGTAAATGGACTCAACTTGTTTTTTGTGCCAAGATAAATATCTCTGAATTTATTTATTTTTTGAGGTTCTCGAACTCCCCCCTCCTCTTTTGGGGCCCTGAAAAAGCCAATTTCACTGTTTTTTCATTTTTTGAAATTTTTGAAAAACGTTTTCATAGAAAATTTGTCATAAAAGGAGTACTCTAAAAAATCTGAAAAAATATGCTTTAAGATGCAAGTTGGATGTACTTTATGGAAAACATTGTTATTTTATCCAAATAAGACTTTCAAGCCTTATTTTAATTTCATTAAAAAAACCTTCACAATTTCACTGTTTATTATTATCTGTTATGTATTCTATCGACTTTACAGACTGCCTGATTAGTATCGAAAAATTTAATAATGATTTTAATGTATTTTTAACGAATTTTAATAGCAGGAAGTCGTTGGCAACTTCCTCTCAGAGGGGGAGAGAGGGAGAGAGGGAGAGAGAGAGGGAGAGAGGGAGGGATCGGTGGAAAATCGGTGATTTTGCACCACTGTGTGTCGTATCTGAGAGCGATCGCGCAAATTTCTAAAGACAACGATGTAATGGGCGTTCAAAGAGATGTCGCGCTGTCCTTTCCCATAACAACGTTTTGCGTAATGAAAACAACAGACAAGGAATGATGATGCGATGCTTTGGAAAATATTTCGACGACAGTGCCACTTGACCATAACTCGCGCATCATATCATCAATGATAATGAGTTTCGGCCTCAAATCACCAGCGTAATCGGTGCTCTGTGGTAATCCTTCACGAAATTCAACGTTCTGGCTCAAATCTCTGTATCCTGGTTGCCACTCGGAGTAGCATACTATAACGTGTTCGATTTTCGTGTCGCACGTACGGTTCAAATCCTTTAAAAAAATTTTTACAAACACTGTTTTACCACAGCCTGTGGGACCGCATAGCACCGAGGTAAACGAGTGTTTCCATTGTTCATCCATCTCTTCTATTGATGTCTACTGACACCTCTACCGAGGGGCTCGCGACCGCGGTGGGGGACCCGCGCACGGCCGCTCATGGTTCCGTGAGTCTTGTGGAGGGGCTCGCGAACGTCAGTGAGCTTGTATGCGCCGGCACGTGACGAGCTCGTTGCACCCGACGCGGCCAATCAGGCTAGTGATGCGATCGGCCAATGAGCTTTTCCGCCGTTCGCAGCGCTGCGACCAATCAGCGTTTCTGATGCTGATGATCGTCCAATCGAGCTCTTCTTCGATCGGACCCATCCAATGCAACGCTGCTAGTGTCATCTAACTGTCGAATTTTTTCGCTAAATTACGCCAGTCATCGCCTGAGTGCTCATGGATCCGTATGGATAACTCTTGTCTAACGCCACGAATCTTCGTTTTTCGTGCACAAGCTTACACGTTTTTGTCTCATTTTGTGTGATTATATCGTGAAAGGGTGTTCAACGTATGGCAAGATTTGACAGCACTACCTCGCTATTCGGCGATCAAGTTGCGAATTGTGTTAAAGTTTATTTTTGGGCTGTTGGCATAATTTAATCGTATGCCTTTAATCTTGCATACGTATTCTTCGTCGGTTTTACGCTCTTGTAGGCGTAAAACTTTGACCCGTCAGATAAAAACGATGAGATATAAGTACCTTCACCTTAATCGGACAATTCATCCGTAAGACTGCCTAGTGTCGCATATAATAGAGAGCTCGTGGGCCAAAAGCATGTAGATACCCAAAAAGTTTCAATCTCGCCTGGGCTGTCGTGAAGGCTGCAACGACGACGTTAGTGGCTGATGAAGGTGACAAAGCCTCTTTTTTGTGGCATCAATTAACGTACAACGTCTCATCGTTGACTGGTATGGTAATATGCCACACATCTACCGCTGTACTGGTGAATAACTGCGTCAATCTCTCAGTTTTCGTCATTACTTCCGTCTTTGTGAAATTTTCGTGCTGCCCAAACTTCCTCCACAAAGAATTGAGACATAATTTCGCAGACCTTAACCCTGCGTTATAGCATATCGCGTCTTTATTCGAGATTATACCTTCGCTCAGCTCCATCTCTTTGACGTAGTTTCTTTTAGCTATCGTCGAATACTCAATCTGGTGGATATCCGGAGGCTATTGTTTTTTGCGCGGAAAATTCATTTATGTAATCAGCAAATATACCGCCTTGGTGCGTGCTCTCATAGTATTGTGTCATTTTGTACTGCCAAATTTGATAAACCTTCTTTACGACGTAGCCCAACCTTGCAGCTGCTTTGACTTCCTCGGAAACCCATATGCCGTATAAAATGCGTTCATTTTCATCTTGATCAGGGCAATCATCTTGAATTGCTTGTTCGCAGCATGTTCGACAGAGTGGAAAAATAAGCTTACCGTGCATTTTTACAGGTAGTAACGGATGATAAAGATTTTGCGGCGGTAAAACGTCGCAGGCGATCAAACCATCTATAAGCGAGATGTCGCTGGCTGAACCCAGGAATCGTTTGAATTCTTCTTCACCAACGTATATCTTGGGATGACCAACCGGGAATTTCCCTCGTTTACAGATGAACAGATGCAGTGAAGAGACGTCTACGTTCTTGATTTTCTGTCCATCTTCGCAATCAAAGACTTTGACTGTATTACCTGTTCGACCGCCGAAAAATGCATCTGGTGGATCCAAGGGTTTTCGCTTCGCCTAGTCTGTATTTTCTCGGACAAAGCACTCGAGTTCTTCGTTCTCCGACATTTCCTTATTAAAATCATATTCCCATTTTTCAAAATTTAGCTGCTGCTTATGGCTAGGGTTCTTTCATATCTATCGTCCATCGAATCATCAGTCGACAAGACTGCGTCTCGGTTTATTCTGTAGTATCGTGGACAACCGTGCAAAAAGCAACCATGAAATTGCAGTACGAGGTCTTTGCTGTTTTCACTTTCCTGAACTTCACTGTACCCATCGACGACGATACTTTCGAGTAATCTTTTTTCGCATATCTTACCAGCATGCTCGATTGGCCGACGGGCAACTCGTTTCTCCATCCAAGATAACCAATGCACGGCTTTTAAGGATTGATTATCGCACCATCTATATCGGTGCGGCGGTACAATGCCTATCTGGTTCTTTTTTAAAAATTTCTTTCGAAATACCCGCATACAAGCCAAAGCGGTAGTCGTACATTCGACGAAAGGATCCACTTTGAATTTCAAAAAAGCCCATCTAACATTGAATATTGGAGCAATATTTCTCCAATGTTGCTTTGCAATGTTAGCCATTATGAGAAATATTCCTACAATGCTATGAAACATTTATGCAACCATGAGGCAATATTCCTGCAAACCAACATTTCCGTT
>JAWWEO010020165.1:1054-11158 GCA_035582975.1 Ormyrus labotus | reverse complement strand
CAGCGTCGAAAAATACATAAGAATATATAGGTCTGGTCAATTGCACAGACACTTTTGTTTTTTTTGTGGGCCTGTGTAATTAAAATAAAGCAAAATATATTGACATAAAGAAAAAATTAGAAAATTATAAGAATATGCGGAAGAAGAAAGATAGTCGGAACTGTAACACTATGCCCTGACGCTTGCATTCTTTGCAAGACAAAACGCTTATCGCTGCACTGTGTCTCACAACATGATACCTTCTGAACATTTAAATCTGAAGCCAATTCATGCTTTATTTGAATTAACGTAAATTTAGCAAATTATATTATCATTATAATTGGATTATTATTATATTATCATTATAATTGGATTATTATTATATTATCATTATAATTGGATTATTATTATATTATCATTATAATTGGATTATTATATTATAATTATAATTGGATTATTATATTATAATTATAATTGGATTATTAGTATATTTTAATTTTTATTAATTATACTGGCTTTATAAGCCAAGATGGCGCCGACGGGGAAGAAACCTCCGGATCGAGCCGGAGAAAAATTCTACAAGTGTCATAGTGATACAAAGTTTGAGTCAGTAATTTGTATCATATGTGAGGACGTTTACCATCTAAACGACTTTTCGAGGCGTAATTGTGGAACAGTGATCAGTGATACACTTGCGGTGTGCAAAAAACATGCCGAACTAAACCTAACCTCAATTGAAATAAGCGACCACGTGTTATCGAATGAAATGAAAAGTATTGTAGCACAAATAAAAAAGAATTGTAATAATGAAATAATGATAATGGATCAAAAGTACAATACTAAAATACAGAAATTGGAAGAGAAATTGCAAGAAACAGAAAATACAGTGCACAATAAAGACAGTGAAATACGAGATTATCAAGATAATATTACTCAATTGGAACAACAATTAACATTACAACAGAAATCAAAACAGGTTCATTATGAGCACAGGGATCATGATGGATCAGCTAACAATGAATCAGTTTTTGAAAAAGCAGAACTGGAAACTATGAGGCTAGATTTAGAGTGGTTCAGAAAAGCGTATAAAGAATTAGAAGAAAAGAACGAATTATTAAAAGACAAGAATCAATTGTTAACTGAATTATTACAAAAAGAAAGAGAAAATCCTAATAAAAAATACGTTGCCAACACTTATGCTGATATTACAAGAAATAAACCACAGCCGAAAATAGCACCTAAAATAACTGTGAAAAAGACAAAGCAAGAAGGAACTTTGCAAGATTTAAAGAAAAAAGTATCTCAATGCTTAATAAGCGAAAAAATGATACAAACAAATAAAGTATTTGAAAGAAAAGACAAAGACGAAATAATTATCAGTGTACGTGATAAACTTAGTGTAGAAAAAGCAGTGGAAATAGTACACGCGACACTTGCTGACGAATGCAACGTATCAATTGAAGAAACTAACAATCCGAAAATGAAAATCGTAGGAATTGATAACTGCGACGAAATGGATATAGATAAATTTCAAGAAGACATAAATTTAAGAAATTTTGCCGATTTCGAAAAAGGTTGCACAGTGTTACATACATACACAAATAAAAAAAAGGGAACTCAAACTGTCTTAATTTAAACACCTGCTGAAATATACAAATACATCAGAGATAATGGAAATAAGTTATACGTGGGTCATCAAAAGTGTAGAGCATATGACTACATAGACATAAAACCGTGTTACAACTGTGGTATGTATACACATAAAGGACAAAAGTGTAGAAATAAAGCAACATGCTTAAAATGTGCAGGCAATCATATAACAACTGAGTGCAAAGAGGAAGAAATCATGTGCACAAATTGTTCATATAGCAATCATAAATTCAACACAAATTACAAAATAGACCATGAAGCAACGGATTACGAGAAGTGCGAAATATTCAAGAAGAAGTTAAAGAAGTACATAGACCAGACTGACTACTACGTTAGACCTGATGTGCAAGCTGTAATCGGTAAAGCAGGAAACTACTCCAACTCGCTGATTACTGCGAGAAGTTCAGGTCTGTCTCAGCAATCTTTACAGGTGCTAAATAGTAAAGTAGCAAGTAAGGTGCGAATCAATTAAGGTGCGAATGTAATGAATGATGATGTAATAGACGATATACAAAATCAAATTGTACAACAAGCTGTAGCATACGACGATCTGAGATCCCTTAATGAAAATTGAAACTTTAAAAACAGAATAAGCCAATGAATCTGACACAAATATTTGCACTTGAAAGTCTTAAATACAATTATAATGAATTAAAAAGTATTTATCTAAACTCAGAAAGTAGAACAAGGCGTAAAATAATACAACTACCAAGAACTTACAAAACAGTTAGTAATAAAAATAGCAAAATTAAGGCAATCCAAGTATTTAACATACTGCCTAATGATCTGAAAGAGCTAGATATAAGTAAACAATCCTCGATTAAAAAGTTAAAAAAATGGATATGTGATAATACATAAACATAATAGACATTAAGTGATAAAATAATATAATGATCTCAAAGATATATTAACATGTTTCGGGAAAAATATTTAGAACTGGGTAATTGTTAAGAAAAATTAAACTGTTAGATTTAAGTCTAGAAAAAATAAAATAATGAAAAGTACCGTCGTTTAAAAATAATTGTTATTGTATACAAAACTTTATTGTACTGTTAAACAGAGCTCAAATATTATATTTTAATTTTAAGTTAGTTTTAAGTCAAACAAGCATGGACTAAGCAGGTGATTTGGCCATGCCTGTTTTATTGTTACTCCGGACTGGCGAACAGGAAATTTATTTTCCTCTGCCGGATTACTCTGTAATATTTACTTTGTAATGTAATGTACTGTTACTCTGGAGAAATAAATAATAAATAAAAAAATAAAGAATTTAAATAGATGTAAGGATGTATCTTGAGTATTATTGAATTTAGCGCGTAAATAGATCGGTAAATCAGATCTTCTGTTATATCAAGAGGATCGAATGAATTCACACGTCGTCAGAATGACGATGTAAGCCACGAAGCGCACACGTAAAATTTATTAAGTACTATAAAACTAATTTATAAAATGAATTAAGAAACATAAGTGTAAATAATAACATTGAATGTTGTTTCTTTGTTATTACAGGTAGGATTAATAATTAGTTTAGGTCACTATATTGTATTTTTTGTATAAAATAATAAAATCTTTGTTATTACAGAGAAACAATTCTACTTATTATTTACTAATGCCTGAATGGAATAAATCAGACATTATATAGATATGGTAAGCATATCTCAAATACTTCGATGAGAAATCTAGCTCACAAGATTTTCTTTTTCTGGATTAGGCATAACAGAATCTGGGAAACTTTGAAGACAAATCCTTATCTAGGATTAATCCGTAAAGAGAATAAATCAACCCAAAAGAGTTTCGCAAATCTGACAGAAATAAAAATTAATTAGAGAATGTGTACGACTACGCATAGTTATTACATAGAATTTTAAAAATATTTATTAGAACCCGTTAAAACATGAGTCCTTCAAAAAAATTTTCTTGAAAGCATTTTCATATTGTATCATCGTACGGGGATAATTTTAGACGAAACACCCTAAGTTTTACAACATTCTTTCTGGGCAAACGTCGAGGACGGTGAACTAACTAGCTTTGCGTTTTACTTTTTTTATGACTCCTCCGCTGAGCAGCAAATAGTCAGAAGAACATCGCTGCATTATGAGTAAAATCACCATTGGTAAAATATTCATTGTCATTTCGTTAAATTTTTAACTGTATTTTAAACCTTGCAATTCAGTTATACTTATAAAATTTAAAATAATTGCGTTAGTGATATTATACGATTGCGATTAAGAAACGGGCGCGAAATTAAATTTTAATTTAAATGAACGTAACTCTTAAGAATACGCAGCCAGTGAGACCGCAGATTTCTGGCCGCTGCGCAAGCGAAGAAAGGGGAGGAGAGGCGGTTCGACGATTTGCTTTTCAAACACTTTTGTTCTAACTGCCGGCGAGTTTGTATACCTTTCAATTAGCTAAGGAAAAGCAGTTGCAACTTCAAAACAATAAGGTGAGCGTGTCCTCTTCTAGTTGAATTATATGATACTAAATCAAACGTTAGTGCACATTTTACTCAATATTTTCTTGTGGATCAGCTATAATGAGAAATTAAAAAATTATTATGTATATAAAAAAAAATTAGAAACATGATTTACATACCAATCTTTAGTTTCCGCTTCAAAGTATAGAAGAACTTAGGTTACAATACGTAAGGTTACAATTAACTGTCACCATCATTGGAATTAATTCATAAGAATTTTCGACTGACATAAAAATCTGAAATGAAAAATTAAAAGCTCATTTAATAGATCTACATTTTGATTATTTTCAACTTTTATTAAAAATATTTTTAACAAAATAAATTTATAGAAAAAAATGCGGTTTAATAAGTTGTAATGAATTGAGTTTAAGTTAAATGGGTCTTATACATGTAAATTTTAAAAATGTGATTTGTTGCAATTACAAGCGATTATCTGTGTTACTGACCCCCGCTCACAGTTCGGCGGAAAGCTTGGAAACTGGCAGATGCTAGCGCAGCAACGCTTGTCTTACCGGCTGGTTTTCACGACTTTCTGCTGAGCTTGCGATCGGCAGATCGGTAATAAAATTTTTCCAACCCGCTTTAGGACAAATTGTATGATTTCACTATACAGTAGCACTTTCATCCCTGCTTTGGGGTAGTTCCAGAGCGACCCTGGGGTTGAAATTTTGCAGCTACTAAGGGTTTGATACAAGAAAGGTATTCCTGCAATAACATTTTTCTGACAGAGACTCAGTACGGCTTATACAATCAGAAAAATTTTTTGTAAAAATTAAGATTTTTTTTTAAATTACTATTTTAATGATACTCGGAGGACAGAGTCGTATTTTAATAATTTATACCACAATTTTAGTATTTTTTGCAATATATTTCGTACATTTCACGATAATTTCAGTAAATTTTAGTATTTAGTTTGCGGTATAAGTTATTAAAATATGAGTCTGCTCTCTGGGTACTATTAAAATAGTAATTTAAAAAAAAATCTTAAGTTTTACAAAAAATTTTTTTCAGTCTACGACTTAACTATACAGTAGCGCTCTCATCCTTCTTTTAGAGTAGTTCAGGAGCGAATTTGAGGATGAAACTTGGCAGGTACTTTGGCATTAAGAGTGCTCTACCAAAATTGTCTCCTTCAACTATGAAAATTTTATTTATTAATTTAAAATTAATTGACAACTTTAAATCCAGTAAATGAAGCTTTCCCACTCGTAGATAATATTAAAGTATATTTCAAAAAAGTTTCACGAAGAAAGGAGTAAAAATAAAAACGTAAGCTGAAGGAAACAATTTTAAGACACAGAAGACAAACATAATCAATGTATTGTTGAAATATTTCCTCTAGATTATGTCCTCATTTTCAATTCTTTCTTTCTGCTTTCCAATGTGCTTTCAGTGAACAATTTGACGTTGTCATTTTTCTCGCACACGATACATTTTGCGTGCACGCTTTCTTCTTCCTGTTCCACGTTGTTCAAACGGTGCTCAAGGTTGACTATGTATACAAGGGATCTTTCAAAGGAGCAGCTGTTGTCGTTCATAAAGAATACAAATCAATAGAATTGCCCTCGAAACTGAAGATACGGGGCAGTTGTGGTGGGATTATTCAAAAAGAGCGGTCAAAGTTTAAAATTCAGAGTGTAGTTTTCGAGTTACATTTACGAAGAAGTATAAAGTTAATTTTGAAAACTTACGTTCTAAAAAATTTTATCCATGTTTTACATAAAATTTATGTAAAAATAAAAATAGTTTAGAAAAATTAATTAATAAATAACAATAAACGTTAAAAATAAAATAAATAATAAAATATAGGGCTATTATCATTTATTTCTATTTTAACAAAATAATAATTTTGTACAATGATGCTCGTATTGAATTTCTCACTACATTACATGGCATGAACATGATAGGTTCCTCCAAAATCTCCAAAGTAAGATAAAAATCTTAATTAAATAAAAAAAATATTAAAATTATTAAAGTTAACATAAAATAGAATTGAATAAAACAAAACAAAATTTTTAATATTTCCTGGATTGAATTTTGTCTACTATATTGCTGAATAATAATAATATGACTGTAATATATTATATATATAGAATTACAATACCATATATATATTATAATTTAAAATAGTGGATGAATTTTAAAAATTTTTTTTAATTTTGAAAATTTAGTTAACGATGAAAAAAATAAGTGCTAGATCATTGAAAAAGACCGATTATTTAATAAGATACAGATATTCAAAAAATGGAAAAAAAATAAATAAAACCTTAATATCTTTTGAACTTATAAGTTTCATAAGCAGAAAAGCTATACCGCTCTAAACATACTTTTTCTCAAAATTTCAAGATAATTGAAGCCTTTTTACTTCCGTAATCGTTGGACATAGAAATCTCATTTTTTTCAGTTTTCAGCTTTTTTCTCAAAAACTAATTGACAGAATCGCTTGAAATTTGTATAGATTATAGTTCTATATATTGTTGATTACCAAAATTATTTTTCAGAGCAATTAATAATTTAATTTAAGATTTATAATCTTTTTTAAAAAAAAAACATATTTTTGTTAAAGAACCATAAAAACTAAAGTAATTTTTTTTCTGTGAAATCGTAGATATTTTTATGCTCTTTAAAATGTTTTTTGTTCGATTGAAATATCTCAATCTCATCATTAAAATTTTTCGAAAATTAAATTTTTCAAAAATCGAAAATTGACGATAAAACAAAAACTAATCTATAGAAGGGCTTAAAATTTGTAAGTCCCCTTACAAAAATGAAATGAAACTTTTGCGCGAAATTTGAAGCGATTCCACGGCGTCGTTTAAAAGTAGTTAAAGGGGAGTTACATACATAGATACATACGTACATACATCCGGAGATTTTTTAAAAACTACTTTTTTGGACTCTCTGAACCTAAAAATGTACTTCTATAAGTGCCATAGTGAAACGAAGTTTGACTCGGTGATATGTGTGATCTGTGAAGACGTGTATCATATTAATGACTTTATCAGAAGAAATTGCGGAATAATAATAAGTGATACCTTAGCAATATGTAAAAACCATGAAAACATAACCTCAATAGATGAACAAGTGTTACAGAGTGAATTTCAACAAGTGGTTGCACAAATAAAGTATGCCAATAAAATAGAAGCAACTAACAGAGAAAAGCAGTATGAAATAAAAATAAATGAAATGGGAAAGTTAATAACAGAACTAGAAGAAATAAATCAAAAACAAGAAGAAAAATTAATGCAAGTGCAGCAAGAAAAAACTACACAGAGAAAGATAAATCAAAGTCATTTCGAACACATTATGGACCTAGATCATACGGTACACGATGAAACAGTTTTCAATCAAGCTGAATACGAGCATTTAAAAATAGAAAATGAACACTTAAAAGAAATGAATGAAGAACTAAAAGACAAAAATGAATTGCTAAAAGAAATGCTACAAAAAAAAACGAATGTGAAAATAAATATAATAAAGGAACTTTTGCTGAAGTGATAGCTGAGAAGAAACAGAAACCAAAGCGTATACCAAGAATAACAATTAAAAAAACCAAGAAAGAAGGAACCCTACAAGAAATACATAAAAAAGTGTCATGTTGCCTTGTAAATGATAAATCTTTAGAAACAAATAAAATTTTTGAAAGTGAAAAGAAGGAAGAAATAGTGATAAGTGTACGTCATTAAAGATGTTTAAATAAAGCTCTAGAATTATTTCAACAAAATTTGGCAGAAACATGTAATGTAAGCTTAGAAGAGGTTAAGAAACCTAAAATGAAAATAGTTGGAATTGAGAATCTAGAAGAAATGAACAACGAACAACTACAAGAAGATATAAATGAAAGAAATTTCATCGATTACAAAGAAGGATGTACTGTTTTACATACATATACAAATAAAACAAAAAATATACAAACAGCTCTAATTGAAGTAAATGCTGAATTGTATAAACAAATTAGGGGAAATAAAAATAAAATATTCGTTGGACATCAAAAATGTATGGCATACGACATTATTGATGTGAAACCATATTTTAATTGTGGAAAATTTGGACACAAGAGTAAAAAGTGCTACAATAATGCCACGTGCATTAAATGTGCAGGAAACCACGAAGCAAGAGTTTGTGATAAAACAGAGAGTAAATGCACCAACTGTGCATATGGCAACATCAAATTTAAAACTAAGTATGAAGTAAATCACGAAGCAACAGACTACAACAGCTGTGCAGTATTTAAAAAAATAGTAAAAAAGTATATCGACTCAACCGACTACAGTGTGGAACTTGACGTACCCAAGGACATCGGTAACGTAGGTAACTACTACAACAAAACAGTGGCTCAGCCACTCGACACTGCAAGACCTATACTTAGCAGGTCATTCAAGTTTATCTGTACAAACACTGAATTCTATAAATGACAGAGTAAACGATAAATCAAGAAGCTTAATAGAAGAAATTTCAAAAAGAAATAGAAATCAGTGATTGTCATAAACTGAATGAAACTGTAGAAAGGAATAAATTATTAATTTTGTATGTAAATATAAGAAGTTGAAATGAAAACTTCAATAAACTTGAGGTCTTTGTAGAAAATTTAAAAAACAAACCATCTGTAATTGTATGTGCGAAACTTGGATATTATGTAATACTGAAATATTTCAATTATCTGGCTATAGCATTTATTACAATGACAGCAAAATTAATAAAGCAGATGGCACTGTAATTTATATAAGAAAAAATATAATATAATAAACAAAAAAAATTGTAATAGATAGATTAACTTTTCTAACAATTGATCTTAGAACTAATAATGAAACACTTAGAATATCTGCAATTTATCGATCACATGATATAAGTAAGATGGAATTTTTTCTATCCTTCAAAAGGTATATATTAAAAAATAAACTATTACTTTTAAGTCAATAACTTACCATTACACAAAATTAATGGATATGTACTTAAAAAGTGCGTTAAAGACTAGAAAAAAGAGCATTTTACTGCCAAAAACTAATTTAAGAATAAGTGATAAAAATAGTTACATTGTAGCAATTAAGGCTTTCAACAGACTGCCAAATGAACTGAAATCAGTTAATCTAAAGAACAAGAGTATTAAAAATAAGATAAAGAAATTTATTGCTCTTGGACAAATTTTTGATGTTTCACGAAATTGATTTATACCTTGTTAACTTCGTTATAAAATATATTTTATCAAAGAGCGTTTTATGTTTTCTTTTAGCTTTTAAGACTAGATTTAAGTTTAGTTTTTAAGTTTCTACCGTGCCAGCCTATGTACAGGTAAACTTCGTTTACCTTCTATAGGATTTACTCTATGTAAATTTTTTCTGGTTTAATAAATACAAATACAAATACAAATACGTGAAAATATGAGACTCGAAAAATTTCATCCATCCAAAGCTTTCCAAAGCCCTATGAGAAAGCAAATCGAAGAAATTATCAACAATCGGTTCAGTTCTGATGGCTCTAGGAACTCTTTACTGTGGGACTTTATTTCCAATTCTTATAACTTTTACAGTACGATAAAATACTGCTATTAAAATTTGCAAGAAATTCTGTTTCAGGTCTATTTAGTCTGTGTTATAGTTTATTAAATTGATTTACTAATAAGATATTATAAAAGTAGATTTTTGTACTTTTACTTCCTCCTAGGGGAAACTTTGTGATAGTAATTTTTGAAGTTGCTCTAAAAACATTGTAATTGTATTGTGAGGTGTCAGAAATAAGAATAAATGATTTTTTAAAAGTCTCTATATGAATGTGTGTATACACCTGGATCTCAGCTTCTACTGAACGGATTTGCATCTTCCACGGCTTATTTTTTTCCTTTTTTTGTAATGGCGGCAAAAATATCTTGTTTTGTTTAGCTTATTTGTTTTCGTTTTATCGAAAATTTTCAATTTTCGAAAAATATTATTTTTTTCCTTTTTTTGTAATGGCGGCAAAAATATCTTGTTTTGTTTAGCTTATTTGTTTTCGTTTTATCGAAA
>JAWWEO010020164.1:0-11159 GCA_035582975.1 Ormyrus labotus | reverse complement strand
GTCAATATTTACATTCAATTACAGTGCATTTTTTTTTAATTTCAACTTTTGAAATTTCAATGTTAGCTCAAGTGACTAATCTTACAAATGAAGTCGTTGCTCTTAAGAATGGGCAAGATGATCTGAAAAATTATTTACTTAATAACAGAGCTGTAAATATGTTAAATTCCGAAGCAGAGCTGACCACAAAATATAATGTTCATCTTCCCTTGAAAACTTTAGAACAGTTTTATGAATTGAATCATTTATTAGAAAAAGATACATGCTTCAAGAATCATGTTGAAAGACAGAATTTTTTTTATCATTTGTTATTTTTAATATTTACTTAAAAATGCATGTTTTTGTTTCAGTGCTAACTAAATTAATAGATAAAGATTTCAGCATTAGCAGATCATTAGTAAATATATTTAAAAAGTTTGTAACAAAAGATGTTGCGTTAAATTTTACAGCTATTAGAGCAAAGCAAAAAGCAAACGCAATACATAAAATTAAATTTTGGGGCAAGGCATTTTCTGAGTGCATTAGTGGTATATTCACTTTTAATGCTATTATATTATAACTGTTTTTCACTATACAAAATAAACTTAAAATATATTTCTGTTACAGTTATAATATCAGGAGTTCCAGCAGAACAAAATATGCCAACGACTGAGAAGGAATTAATATCAGGACTCAGCAACGTTCTTTGTAACGTAAAAAAATTGCCTGATATGTGGATATAATTAAATTAAATAGTTATTCAATATGTACAATTTTTTTATATATATAATACTTATTAAATATGAATAAAAAAAAGTTCTAGTTCATTTGTAGTTATTTATTTTACTTAATATTTAAATTAAATTATAACTCTGCACACACATCCACCCAACACTTAAAATTAACACTTGAATAGATGGGGTGATCCTCTTCTTATATCGGAGGTTGTCTTGACTCGTCGCATGAGCTGACAGAGTTAGAGCGTACATGCGCAAAGGCTCTGCTCTATTCTACCGATATTTATACTAGAATTCTCTCTTACAATTCTAGATAGATTCTATCTAGCGGATCTATCTGGAATCTAGAATTCTAACTAGAATTTATCGGAAACTTGCTACTAGGGATGTTTTATTTTTAAAATACTTTTAATGAATGTTTACTCCTCTTCATCCTCTAGTTTGTATAATAAGTTTATCAAGAATGTAAAATTACCTGATTTAGATATTACGGTATTACATTTTATAACAACTTATCAGCATCATAGATATAATTTGTTGAAATTTAGTCCGATAAAGGATTTGGTGATTACGACGAGAACTCCTAAAATTAGGCAAAGTTTAATAACTAAAGTACAATTTTTAAGAAGTGAGATTAAGGTTAACTTATGTAGGTAAAGGGAGAACGTTAAAGTCTAGTTTTATTAGTTTTCTTAATGAGCACTATCCTGAAGTATAAACGATTGATTCTAATTATAAATAGTAAAAATATGAATTTAGTTTGATTTTAAAAATTATGCAACATATTTTGTGAACGATATCATATCTTTGAAACTATTTCGTCCACTTCATGTGAATAAAAACCACGTGTATAATTAAAAGTAATATGCATAATCAAAAATTTATTGTAAAAAAACTTGATGTTAATTTTTTGTGCACAATTAAAATGTGTACGATTCTTATGTATAACTAATTTTATTAAAAAATATTTATTTTATTAATTAATATCCACAATTTTATATTAAAATTTCAATACAAATACAATAAAATTATGAAATGTTTATTTATTTACCGTTATAATAGTGGGAGAAATGATAAGTCAAATATCTTTACACGAAGTAACAGTTTAATTGCCGTTTACGATGCAATGAAAAGACGAAAGTACCCTCGAGATTATCAAGCTTGGATAAGTACAGCACTCGGCGGACGATATTGCGCGCGAAGCGCTTTACAGAATCTTCGGTACCTCGCGCAATAAGGTGACAAACTAATGAAATTCCACACGCACATTGGCCGTTATTAATACACTGTTTCGCCGTCGTTCTCGAGAGACTCCCGGAGTTTATCTTGCTCACGAACAAGTAAATGCATTAGAGTTTATCTTACACAGGCATTTCGTGTTACGATACTGGTTTGAGCGACCCGGCAACGCTAAATGCCGATAATAATATCCCTGCTTACGATATTTTTGAGTAGATGAGCGGATGAAGTTGAAATTTACTTTATGTTATATAAGTTTGAGGGCATACAACGATATGTAATAAATTTAGAATGCAAATGCAGATTTAGATTACAAAAATAATAAAAGTTTATGAAACAAAGAAAATTATATATTTCTGTCTTGAACAGGTTAGTCAGAGACTTAGCATTCATAATATTAAAATACCTTAATGAAATTATATTTTCAACACTTCAACTTCTACTTGTGTACTTTTCCTTTCTGTTATAAGTAGCAAAGTTATTACTCTGTAACATTATTCCTCGCGATAAAGTGTCACGTGTAAGTTTGTTTAAAAAGAGACAAATTTTTTCTTGCTCTTCTGTTTCCGGTATATCTAAAAAATATAATTCTGAATCATCACGCACATGAACTGTATACAATGCATGCTATAATAGCACTTGCAAAAAATTTTCAGCGAAAGATTAACTAACGTTTTTGATCTCAAGAGGAAGGTAACTGCCATTTGATCACGAGGAAGAGGAATGAAATATAATTGTAAATTTTTTTTCAAGCTTTAACTCTTAATCACGTGTATCTATTAAACTTAATTTGCAATATGTAATTTAATCATTAATATACTGCCCGATTTTCCAATCGTGCTGACTGACTGTTTTATTTTTTCGCGTAGTCGGTAATAACATAGTTGATAACTTTCGGAGTGCGTCTCCGAGTTCTCCACAGCTGGAGGAGGACGGAGATGGGACCACACATGACGCGCCTCTATTCGGTATAGCAGCGACGTATTATAACATATTCGTGCTTGTAGCAGGATTAACTTCTGGGAGCACTCAAGAATTTCAGATATGCCAAAACTATCTCGGATTTCTAAGGCAACTGCTTCAGAATTCTTATTTTATTGAGTTCCACTTCGCTGTTCATAACTGTCAACACTAACGATACTATTAGTTTTAAATAAATTTAAAATAACTTGTTGTTTGACATCGGAAGTTCCAAACGATTTCTTCTACATACACTTATTAGTTATTATTATTGCATAATTCAAAGATTACCTCCATAGTAATATTGCTGCGTTAGTCATTGCTATGGATGTATTTTCACCATAATATGAATTTAAAATTAAAATAAGAACTTATGCTGAATTAAAAGAAAATATAATTAGTGAAAAAAATCACACTAATATCGTTATTAATCTTGCTAAATGAGATTTCAATAATTCTCGGTAATTCCTCTCACAAAGCATCGCCGTAGCTCACAAGAAGGTGCGCGTTCAAGTTTTTAGCAGCTGGAAATGCTAGTCAAATTTTCGTCGGTGCTCCGCTACCTAAACGTACGTTTTGATGTAAATCTTGGCATTCTGCGCACTAAGCCACTTGTCAGTCCAGTGACTCTTCGCAAAGAGCAAACATCGGGGGATAGTTGTACTAGCCGCAATAATCCTTGCCTTACAGCGGCTAAACCGCCTAACGGATTACAAACAGCGTCCACTTTGGTCCCTACGTCACTAACTTCCATCTCCTTTCACGCTTTTGCCGCAGTCCATTTCGACTCGATATGGGTCTTTCTCAAGTCGGATAAACATACTTTATCTTGTGTTATTCTCAAAGTAATGAACCAAGGTTGTATCAAATCACAAGCTTGAGCGAAAATTAGTTTTTCATGTGAAATGAACGTCGACTATTTCGAGGATAAAATTAAAAACTCATCCCTTACATGATGTTTCTAGTAAGGTAGATTTGTAAATAGGTATTAAAGAGCAGTCAGTTAAGTTTTGAGATGATCGCAGCAATATTATTTTTTCACTTTAAAGTTTATACACTTCAACAAAGAATTTTCTTTATTTTGAATCTATACTATTTTAGACGATTTTAGACATTCAACGATATTAACATAATTTCGCTTTGGGACTATACATAAATTTCATTCATTGAGATGGAAGTAACTCACTTTGTAACTGAGTTTGTAACTCGCTTACAAATCGTTCAAGGCCGTGTAGAAGTAGCATCGGGAGGCACCGTCGCACACGCAAACAATGCGGACGAAGCGTACTTAGTCACACTGATACCTTCCGCGGGAGCAAAGTACACAAAATGAATTCGGCGACAAACACCGATGTTAGTCAAAAACTAACACTCTCAAAGAGACGAGAGAAAGTACGGAGAACCCGAAGCCCTCGCGACGGCCCTAACGAGAGAGTAGTTAGTCGCTCATTAGCCTAGAGCTGGACAGGATTACCCTTCTTTGAGGAGACGAGCAGCGTCTTCGGATGGGAGCGATCGGGCGGGAGTTAATGCCTTCAGGGAGAGACGCTCAATTCCATGAGGCGAGCGGAGGACCACGGCCACGACCTGAGAGCTGTCCCCGTTGCCACGAGTGAAAGAAGCTACCGTCGTCCTGCAGTCTACCGTACACTGGAGCTTCCAGCTGAACCATAGCACTCCTGACGACTTCGTCGAGCATCGCATCACGGCACCTCCGAGGAAGAATGGATCACGCCGAGCGAGATAGCGTAACTAGTAAAGTTCCGAACAGGTAGTTTTCGATTATTCTCTCCCTCTCTCTCTCTCTCACTCTCTCTCTCTCTCTCTCTCTTTTAAGCGCGTTAATCGAGCTCGAGAATTAACAAATTATAAAATACATTATCTTTCCGTTTTTCTCTAGTAAGAACTCGATTTAAGCGAATCGCGAGCGTAACAGAAATTGATAAGAACGACACGATGTGAAATAGTAGTAAAAGTATTAATTTTGCATTGCGAGAACAGTCGCGTTATTCCAACCGAAGCGAGCGTAGTTTTAAGTTGTCGCATTTATCGAATGTATATATAATCAAAAAATGTTAAACGCGAGTTTTATGGAAAATTAAATCCTTGCGTTGATTATCTGATCATCACGCGCTCCGTAAGCCCCACATCGGGTCAAAAATCCATCCTGTTCAATTCTTTTTTGATTCAGTCGCAAATGCGTAAATTAATTTAAATCAAAGGTAAGAGTCTAAAAGCTGAAGCACTTCGGGAAGAATACATCTCTCCCGTTTTTGTAACGAGAGCTGCTTGTCCTCGCTAAAGATGAGGAACGAGGCAATTAAGTAAACTATGAAGTTCGAGGTTAGAAACGTACAATAAGATTTATTAATGTTTATTTAATTAACAAAACCTACGAAGCAAGCAACTTCCAGTTACAATTTTGATTAGAAACTAACAAAACCTATAACGATTATAATTATCAAGCTTTCTTAGAAAATTATAAGGGTCTCACCGTATTGAGCAGGTAAGTTTCATCCGGAGGGATTCTAATAACAGAATTATGGCATGCCAATTGTAAAATAACTTTATTTGCAGCAGGAGTTCTGACTCACATAGCTACATAAAACCAAGTTTCCCGAGAATGCAGCAGAAAAGTGAGTTTCCGTTTCGTTATATCACAGAGGTACATTACTCTCTTCCCCTCTCTCTCTCTTCCCCTCACCTTCCCCTCCCCCGATCTTCCCTCTCTTTCGCTCCTCCAGGGATTCCGAAATAAGAGTGCCAAGGCTTGCATTCGAGCATTTCAATCTACATTTCATCGAGCTCGCATGAGTCGTTCACGTATACACACCCAGGAAAGAGAGAGCGGACCATTCGCGGCGTCGCCATGCATATGCAAAGCTCGACGTTTCCCTGTGTAAAAGAGCAGAAGGGAGAAGTGAGCGCGCGGCGCCGATCGCTGCGTTGCGCGCGTAATATCCGGATAAATTGATTTTCCAAGTCTCTTGGGGATGAGACGCCATTTCCGCTGCGCCCCCCGGCTGAGCAGCCCATGTGGAAGCGAGACGCGAGACGGAGATACGTATAAGCGCCACGGCGAAAAAGATAGAGTGCATTCCTGAGAGTGTGGAGGGGCGCATTTAAGAAGGAAAAAAGAAACGGACCTGCGCTAAGAGCGAATTACTGAAGTGCTGGAAATAGGATTAAGGAAGTCAGAAAGAAAATCACTGCTAAGTTTCATTGTGATAAAAAAAAACGGGGTAATAGTTAATAACATTATATTTTTGTGTTTTAGCCGAAGTATTGGAAATTCACAAATGTGATTCACAGCTGTATTGACGATGTAACCGATGAAAATAAATTATTATTGCTCCCCAGCTTTGTACCAACAATTTAAAAAATTTTCAATGATTACATTAATTTTCTAATTTTATTAGCATTTATTGCAACTATTTCTGACAATTTCGTGGCATTTTATCGCCTTAAGTTCTTGATTTACTGATCAACTTCTTTTTACCACTAAATCTCGCTCTTGCAAGAATTATTTCTGCTTGAATTTCTCTTTTCTCGGAAAATTGAGTATACTGCTTAAGGGTTAAACCGAGTGAAAGCTGGCTCCTTCCTTTTCTCCCAGTCCCTTTCAATATTCTGCCAAGCTAAGATCTATCGAGATTGCATTTGACCATCATTCCATCTTAGTCAACAAGTTTCTCGTATGAAGTCGCTGCCGAACCCTCAGCGAAATCGATCGAAAACTATGCGGATTCCAGCAGCGCATTGCAAATGTTCGCGCGCTAGCAATAATCTGCGAATGTTCGGAATGCCCTTTGGCGCGTTGTTATATTGGTCAGATGCGCAAGCGGCATAATAAAGGAGAGGAGGTAGAAAGAGAGAGAGAGAGAGAGAGAGAGAGAGAGAGAGAGAGAGGGAGCAGTGCGAGCACGAGACAGGAATGCCTTTTAAAGCGCTTATGTAAGGGCACTAAACCCGACTAGGAATCGAATATACGAGCGCTGTATAACACACTCGGAATAGCCGGTACAATTCGGAAGATTATGAGAGGATTCTCCTATCTTCTGCAGAGATGGAATATATGAGGTTTATATTATATTATACGAAGTTTCGACTGGCGAAGAAGGCCGCGCTATCTTAGTAGTTAGATTTTGGGAAATGTGTTTCGGGTTCGAATATACACTGATTCGAAGGAAATGGTCTATGAGCTATACGCGAATGTCGAGTAAGTTGAGTTTTTATTACAATAAAACACCTGAATTTTGATAATGTATGCCTGCGCGTCCTTATTTCATATGTATAAGGAGGATAATTTAGGAAAAATTTTCATCAAAATATTAAATGTCTCTGAATCAACATTATTTGAAACTCAAATGGGACCAAGTAAGAAGTTAGGTACTTTCTATGATTTTCATGAATTTGTTGACATACATCTATTTAAATATGTCTGAAATCTCATAAAAGCTCTTACAAACTTTAGGCAACTGAACCTTTTGAAAATTAAACAAGAAAACAGTAATTAGGATAAAAGAGTAAAGAATTTCTAAACCGATGAAGTAATTTAAAAAAAAAAAAAAGTTCACATCAACTAGCACACGTCCCACGCTCGAGTTTTCATAGCAGGCGGAGAGTGGTAAATTCGCCGTTTCACGGACGATTTACGAACTTTTCGCAGTAAAGTCGAATCGACCTTATTCGGAAGCGATTAAAGCCTCCTGCCAGCTCAGGTCAGCGGACTTGTTCATTTTTTTTTCACCGGTACTCCCTCTCCAGTATTTTTCAGCACCTTCCTGCCCTCCGCTCGAATCTGTCGGGTCCAGTCGGCCAAAATGCCGGGATCGTGCAATAATGCGGTAAGCGAAATAAATCAAGCCCCTCCCGGCTGATAAACTTCAAATCGTTTGCGAAAGCTCGATTAACTAACCAATTACACGCGCCTTGATCGATCGCTTTTCGCGCTCGTTCCTCTTTCCGTACATTTTTTTTTCTCTCTCCTTCCGGAGCAGCAACGCGAGCGCAGACAATATTCGCCATTTTTTTTACAACTCGATCATAGAAACTCTAACGAAGTATTTTACGAGTAGAGTGCGCGAGCGTATACGCACACGGAAGCGGCGCGAGGGCGCGTGCGTGAATGGGCCATTATCGTCTGGTGTGGGCGGATGCGAATGCTGCTTGTGCCGTTCCTCGTTATTTATTGATAACTCGTCGGCGCGAGAGAGAAAGAGAAAGGGGACGTTCGAGCACTTGTTTAATTATATTTATTGCCGCGCGGATTCTTTTTTTTTTTATCGATAAAGCAGTAGATTTGATTATAAAGAGATTTTGGTATATTTGTACGATTATATACGTATCAAGAACGATGTAATTAAATAGATAAAAAGAAATCGTTTTCGTCATTCTGTCACGGGGAAAGGTTTTATGACCTCGTTAATGGACATTATAGTTATTTTTATACTGGTATTACAATTAAAAAAATTAAAATGTTTTCTTACTTTATTTATCGCTGTAAACAATAAGAATAAAAATTGAAAACTCGTTACCAGAAAACGTTACTCGCATGTGACACTCTGAGTGAAACAACGAAATTAAATTTAAAATTAGTAACAAAAAAAAAACAAGTAGCAAAAAAAGAAACATTTTTAATTTTAAATATAAACCAAAGTTTATATCTCTTTAATAAAAGAAAGTAACGATGCATAAACAGCTTAAAAGACAAACACTCATATAAATGACGTGTTTGTCTTTGCAGAGGGAACTCAGAAACGACGTCGCATCATTGCCACAGATTTCATGAGCAGAACTACCACGTCTTCATATATAAAGTCAAGCAGAACCAGAAGTACTCTCAGCTGGCTCCGTATCATTTGCAGGTCAAAAGCAAGACGCAAGCCTCGGCGGGGGGACGGTGGCGGGGGGCGGGGGGGCGTTATTTTTATAAAGCGAAATCTTTTTTTCATGAGGCTATCAGCCGCCGGAATCGCAGAAGCTCTCGAAACGTCGACGTTCCCACCCTCTTTTGCCGGGGAGCTCGAAAGGTAATCTTGTCGGAATAGGCCAGCCTGCAGAAAGTGCTCGGGACCACTTTCATTATGTGTAATACGCAACGCGAGGCCTTATGAATAAGCAATTTTCCGCCGACACGCAAATACATATGATACCGTTTCGGAGTGCAGAATACAAGCTTAGCTCTGTGTGTGCTCGAACAAAGTGACAGTATTAAGTCGGCATAATGCCTTTGCTGTCGAATCAAGTGCAATCCTTAACGTAAATCCAAGCAATGATTTATTCTTTAAGTTATTGCTTAAATTTTACCAATTAGTTTATTACAATTTGTATCATTTATCTAGAAAAAGATTAAAATCTGAATAACTTTTTTTAAACATTAGGTAAAAACATAAAAATCACTTCTTTCTCATATAATACGGAATTTATTAAGACATTTTTTATCGAAATTCTTTTCTAGCTTTCTTTGCTCCTTGCATAGAAATCAGGCGATCCTCTAAAAAATATGTGTCTAATATGAAGAAAGTATATGCGTAAAAAGAAAAAGTTCAGATCCTCGTGTCCACTCAACCCTCATTGTTCGCAAAAAGGTACATCCCGCGAAGTAAACCGTCCAATAATCTGCCCTCCTTTTTCATCGAAATCGCTGCGCACTTAACCGGATTCGAAAAGCCTTCCGAGGTACGCCATCGAAGCTTTCATTTACTTTCACATTTATCGGATGCACCGCGTGCGCCGCGGCTGGACGGTCGCGCGCAACGGCAATACAACGGGCGAGTCCGCACCCGCCAAGTACGCAATGGATAATATTGTTCGCGTTTAAGCGCGCGTCCGTGTGGGTAGGTGTGGCCGGTCTCGCGCTTCTTTCGAGGAAGCTTAATTGCTTCCCGCCTGTACTTGAAATACCGCGGTTAATTGAATCGCGCAGCCGCGTGCCGCGCTTTCTTTCCGTCCGTTTCTCCTGGTTTTTCCTCTTTATGGGGCAATTTTAAAGTAGGTGGGATATTCGCTTTTGTTAAGTTACGAGCTTTTGATCTGCTAAAGTAACATTGAGAAATTGCGTTTGTAAATTACGAATTTTTAATATCCGTTTGTTTTTCGCAAGCTCGGATTATCCTTTTGTTAATTAAATTTTATATAATTGGATCGTTTCTTACATGTTTTTCTATTTTAAAAGTGGTTGCCTACAAAAAGTTTTAAAATCGCTTTTAATACAAAATTCTTTTCTTTTAATCCAATTGATAAACTTTTAAGATTTAGTATCTCGAATATTAGGTTGCATAAAAAATGATTACATTACCTTTCGGTAACCTTTTATCGTTCATAGATATTTCAGTTGAAAAAGTAAATAAAATTACTTTCAGTCCATAAGCATCGATACTGCATTATTTCATTCCGAAACTATAGTGCGGTATACAGCCATAAAGCAATGAACTTGCCATGGCAAGGATCGTTTGTACCAGTAGCGAATCTCGAGTTTATTACCCTTAAAAGTTCGGGGTCGGCTATTCTGCGAATTTCGCAAAATCGCATTTATAGGGTGGCGAACTGACACGATTTGCGCGTTAATCTTGTTTTCAGAGAGTGAATTCGAATTCGCAACCTATTTTATGGGATGCTGCACGAGGAAAGAAATTTTTACCGAATATCGCTGAAAATTACGGGCAATATAATTACGTTCCCATAAATGTTTTTAATCTCTGAGCGAACGTCAGCGGCAGCTTTTACCCTCAGGAAATTAAATGCACTCATTAGCGATATTCGCTAACGTAGAAAAGATTTTGCACAACGGCAAATCCCCTGTTTCAAATCTTTGCTAGGAAGATTGTATTTTCCTTTTTTTATTCTTTAGGATTGTTATTGCTAATGAAGGCAAAATAATCAACGTGTATTCCATTGTTTTTATTTTTAAAATAAATCTGTCTCTAGTATAATATAAAATTATTGCCAATATGTAATGTATTATATATTGATTGCCATCCAAGTCTTTAATTTCTCTTCTTTTGTACATTTCTAAAATGTTGAAAAATTAGAATTGATGATTAGAAGATAAAATTAGAAGATGGGAACTAGAAAGCTTATATACGTTTCATTAATGTAAATCCTGTAATGTCGCACTTTCAAAATCGAATATCATCAATAATAAAACTGCAAAAGATACAAAATATTAAGGTAGCTCTATAGGTACTCTCTAGTCAGTTGAGATATTAAAAAAAATTTCTTTTTAAACACTTTACTATCGCA
>JAWWEO010020163.1:0-11161 GCA_035582975.1 Ormyrus labotus | reverse complement strand
TATGTATAATACGAAAATTTGACTGTCAAAACTGACTAAACCTTTCATGGACAGCGTATCGCCTGCTGTCCATCTTTATATTCTTTATACAATAAATTACAATACAATACAAATACAATACCTTATTCATCGTTAAAAGGAAACGTCACGATAAACAAGTATTTTTAAAAATATTTAAATTAAAACATTTTAATAATAATTTTGTCTTACACCTATAATTATGAAAAAAATCAATGTTTTTTGTTTGGTTTTTGGATTCATTATAATATCGAAAACCTACATAAAAATATCCATGGACAAATTTAGAAAATTTGCTACTATTTGAAAACAGGTACATTTTAAAGTTCTATTGTTTCTTGAAGCTGTCGAGCTAAAAAGAACTTTCATTTTTTTTTTGAGGTTCTCTTTAACTGTTATTATATGTAGGCTTTACTTTTTAATGCAGTATAAAATATTATTTTGAAAGTTGAATTTATAAGTCATTACAAATATGCACTCGCCTGATATTGTAAACATTATGCTTAGAACATCATGCGCCTGGATCACTTCAAAGTTATATTTGTTGAAGAGGAAATGTAGCTTTAACTTTTTATGCGAAGAAGTAATTCTAAGTTTAAAGTGTTACGCCAATTGTTATGTTTTTAAATAAATTCTTTTATTGTGGTTTTCTGTAAAATGTGAAATTTTGGAGTTTGGCGTAAGCCAGAGATTGAACCGTTCAACATATTTGGAGTTTATTTGGCTTAAATTGTTGGAAATTTATGCCATTATGGCGTGAACAGTTGTATGTTATTTAGCTAACTAGTTTTTAAAATTAAAAATTTGTATAAATTTATAAAATTGACATTATTTAGACAGTTTTTAGATGTTAAAAATTAGTTAGTCAAATAATTTTAATACATCCAACTCTTCACGCCATAATGGCATACTGTAAAACAATTTAAGCTGTAGAACACTGCATATCTCTATATAAAATGAGCCTAATACCTTCTATCATGGCTCATTTTATCACAAATTGTATATATATTAAGTGCATAATATTTCTTTTTATGTATATAATTTATTTTTTTTTTGTTACAGATGATTTTCCTAAAAATTTTTTTTTGGTGTAAGACCCCCTTAAAACAACTATATTGATATCGCGCATTATCTTAAGATGAAAAGAGTTTACAATAGCTAAGAAAATCAGTAAGAATCGTCAATTTTCTACAAGGGTAAGTTTTTTCTTAATTTAGCGATACAGCGAAAATGTGGTTCTTAGAATGGTAGCGCGGAAAAGTTGCCGGATAATTTTAATAAGGTCGGAAGTTAATTGACTTGTGAAGTTAAAGTGGAAAGTTTGCAGTAAGTTTTCTTGGCTTTGCAGGACGCACCGTCCTTGCTTGTTCGAGAGCTATCGGAGTCAGTTTATTGATTGAAATAAATGCGACTTTGCAAGGGTTCGCGAAGGTCTTCTGTTATTGCACTTTTTTCGCCAGGCAAATACTAAATTGATTTAATTAAATGAAAATTGTGGTTTATTGTAAACTTATTTAATAAGTCAGATTTATCGCCTCAACAATTGAGTAGATACTTTATTATTATAGTCTCTATTCAGCAGATTTAATAAACTTTTAGAATTTTAAAATCATCTATTTTTGAAGGTTTGTTACAGCTAATATAATTTATACAATAGTTAAATAATAACCTCATGTGTTAACATAGTTGGAAAATTCGAAAATATAAAAATGCGTTGTTTTAAGTTAAATACTTAAAAAAACACTGAAACATGAAAGCGGATTAAGAAAATTGATTCTTGATTAGTGTTTGCAAAACTGGAAGGGGACACATGCAGGAAGCGGTTGATTCCGCAAGTTATGACCAATCATATACCCTTAATTTCATACTAACATAGAACCTAAAGGCTAAAGGAGAAGTTATAAAGTTAACTACTGCGTGAAAAGTATACATTATCCAAATTATAGATCGCTTACTCTAAAATATTCAGAGATATGAGCAATGCTCCACAACTTTTAACTTCTAGCGTTACAAAAACTTCAAAATTTTATTTTAAGGCATATTAATAACTATTTTTTTATTCGAATACCACAAAAAACAATAATTAAATAGTGCTTCTCATTTTTACAATCTAACATCATATTCAATTCCAACATCTTGAAAAAAAGTATTTTAAAAGAATATTACCCTGATGAATCTACCCTAACCTACAAAGAAAATGATAAATTTTTGTACTTGATTCAGATAATCAGAACATTTTTTTAAAACCAAATGTGAGTAATTATTACATCGAATTTTGAACAGGTATTTATTGCATCATGTACGTCCTGCTGAATAAGTCAACGCGTAATTGCATATATATTTCTTAATATTTTCAGCTCAACAAGAAGTGAGTCCAAGTTGTAATCAAGTCGATGCGATAAAAAAGCCCAGATAAATGAAAAGTTATCGAAAATTCAAAATAAATCTAATATGACAAATGACAGCAAGATCGAGCAACAGTTACAAAAGGTTTTTAACATTTTTATTATATACATGATATGATTGATAGCAATTCAAGTAAACCATTATGCAAATTAATACATTAATTTTTTTCCTTTTAAATTTAACTGTAATGATGTTTTTTCAGATTAATGACTTGAGAGCTGCTCTCAAAAGTAATCCTTCGCCAATGTTGCTTTGTCAAAGTAAGTCATTGTATGTAGGATGGAAACATCGCTTCTATGAAAATGCTAAGTGTAAACATCAAAGAGGATCAGTTGATGGTTTAAAAGAATTTTTGTTGGATGCGAGTATTCCGTATAGTGTCCAAGATGTATTGAAAATGAGTATTAAGGCTTTGGATCATCCAGTGGTAGTAAAAAAGCTACAAACACCTGTTATTATACTTGGTTTTTTCAACAGAGTGGCAATTGAAGAATTTACATTACCGGACAATACTCCATGTGGGATTTATGATTATTTTAAAGTGAATCTGCCAACAGCAAGTAAAATAAATTTATATATTCTCAGCACATTAAAAGATGACTTATATGAAAATTCTGAAGAAGAGAATGAACCTACAAAAAAAAGATTTCATGGAGTTGAAGAAACACCTGATAAGTCACTTTCAAGACAACTTCTAAAGAACGTTACAAATGCTGTTGGAAATACAACAAAAAGGCTTCATGGAGTTGAAGGATCAGCTGATTTTGAAAAATCGTCTACGAAACAAATTGCCACTAAAACTTCTGAGAATATTCAGTCATTTAGAGTGGATGTTAATGTGTTTCTTATTGCTTATCCTAATGAGTTAGCTGTTCTTGCTTATGCTGCAGGGTCATTAGTTGAAACTCCTGTTCTTGCAGGTTCAGTCCCTCAACTCAGTATTGAACAACAACCTAATGTTACCAAAGATGAAGTGTTACTTCAGCTTCCATATCTTAAAGACGTACCTGTGAAAATTATAAAACATAATTCTAACAAAATGTATATATTGTACTTGCTTCTCACTACATCAAAGTACAGCAATGAAATATGCGTAAGCGAAAAAGATTTAAAGGATTTATACTTACAAGCTATAAGCAATGAACATAATCTTGAAGAAGTAGATCATTTTATACCAACAGATAATGGCTTTTAGATTAGTTCTATTTGGCTAAATAAAGAACAAATATTCAAATTAATAATGAATGAAAATTTAGAATCTGAATATTTATATCCAGCATTTACAGATGATATCGGTGTGGATAGGAAACATACTATCATCTATGATATTGGTGAAATGATTGGATATCATAATGAAAAGTTTGGCATTGGAGTTCTACCTAAATGTCATGTCATCCAATGATATCTTGGTTTCAAGATGAAATACTCATAAAAAAAGCAAAAATGCTCATTTGGATGAACTGTGTAACGGTAGGACATAAGTGGCCCTGTGAAATAGAATGTTCCGCTAGAATAAAAATGAGATCCAAAACTATTATAATAAGTAACAAACAAGAATCATGTTTTACATTTAATTCGCTTGAGGCAATTCTAAAAGTTTCTCAAAAATATCATCACTTTTTATTTAAATAGAAAATAATTGATCATACGATAGCAGGGATTGAATACGATATCAGGGAAAAGCGACAATGTAAAAAAATGATAGTAATCATAATATATTATTATAATGCATTGAAATTATAAGTAATCTCGATTGTAATTACCGCATTAGTTGTGAATTCTTTACTCTCTGTGTCAAATACATTGAGACATCGCGGTATTGATATTTTGTTTTATTTTCAATATGAAACTAACATTACTGCCCTTTTGCAACAATATAAACTTATAAAGACAATATAGGAAGATTTGGGATGTTAGCCAGTTAAATATGTTACCTTTTATATACAATTATTATAATAAAAATTATTATATATATGTATGTATAACCGCTTAAGTAAAATTCTCTACGTATAAATCTCTCACATTGTGAATTTTTTCCGGGACCCTGCAAGTACATTACAAGCAGATTTGGAAACTATTCTGTATAATGGCAATAAAATGTATGTATAGAATTTCACAAATTAGAAGCTTTATTTAAGATAGCACGTTATTTTTTTTTTTGTTGACAAATAATTCCCTTAGGAAAAAGATCTACAAATGTTATTGCAGGAAATATTTTAAGCTATTTAAATAATAATATCGATACCTCTCTGTCGAATAATTATGAACAAAATGATTACGAAAACCTTGAAAGATATAGTACTGCTATTGTATAGAAAAACTGGTAATAGCAACTTGCCTCTTTCATATTTTAGGATTTCAGTACTTTCGCTCCTTTATTTTAAAAAGTTTATATCTAACATGGTTTTAATTCATACTTGTCTCTTTTCGATTTAATGATTTCAGTTCTTCTTTAGTTTAATTTTGTAAAAACTATACCTGTTTGGTTCAGTATATGGTTAATAGTATATTACAACTCATTGCCAGAAAATCGTATGCCCTGGCGTGCGTTCATTTTTTGCTTCGCGGCCGAAAGTACATTGCATGGGTGGTTGATGCCCGCTCGACATTTGCAAAACCGAGGCGAAGCCGTCTATGAAGTATGAACTACGCAGATGCCATTTTAAAGTGTTTCATAGATGTTAAATAAAATAAAATCTGTATATTTGACGTGTAAGTTGCAAAAAATTCTCTATTCTTAACAAGTTTTCTCGAACGCCATGTCATATATCGATCTAATTCAAAATGGAATAGTTAGCTATTATCCTTATACAACATCATCTACCGAGAAATTTATGTGCCTCTCTTTATAAAAAAGTTATAACCTTTTAAATATGTGTAATTCCATATGTTTGATTTCTGAATTTTGATAAAGTTAACAATTTAGCAAAGTGGCCGTCTTTCTTAATAATAAACTACAATCATAGGCTCATTCACAACATTAAAACGAATATTTTAGCCATATAAGTTAGTATGTGCTGTCAATATTTTTAATATGAGAGCACTTTAAAGTTTGATTTTTGAAACGTAATTCATCTAACAATAATGATTTTTTGGGTAGCACACTAACAATGGCATACATAGAGGTCTAGTTACAGTTGTAAACTTTTCTTGAACATTGAACTTGAACTGAATGTTTAAAAAGTATTTTCGCTATAAATAGAATTACACGATTAATCGATAGTTCAACAATGGCATGTCCAATACATTTAAAAATTGAAGGGGACAGAGGAGGCCACCCAATGGTGCGAACGACCTTGATCTTGAAGTTGATTTTTAAGGTTTATTTCAAGGCAAAGTGATTTTTTACAATGGAAATACCTATTTTTGACCCTGGATTCGAAAAGAGCGGGAGATTTTACATCGAAAATGATAGGAATTGGGGGGTATGAGAAATCAATTCAGTTATCTACCGATACTCTGACCTCTGACCTTGACCTTGACCCGCGGTTATTTCAAGGTTATAGTGAATTGTGCTAGACAGAGAGAGAAACTATAGAAATAATATTTCTCAGTTTCAAATCTCTCTCGCTGAGCTCATGCAAAATTCGGATTTCTCTCGAAGCCGAAGTGAGATTCGAATTTGTGCGTTGCAAGTACTATCGAGCGCTTGCGCTGTAACGCGAGCGAGCACCCAGAGTAAACGTCGACGCGCGTATTGTATGTGTGTGTGAGCGGCGAGCGCAAGCTTCACGGCGCTGTGTGTGTACGCGTGTATAGCGAGCGCTAGCGACAGAGCGCAATTTGCATGTATGTGTGAACAGTGTGCGCTAGCGTTACAGCGCAAGAGAGTTATGTGCGGAGTAGGCGCGGCCTTAAACTTAATCTTTTTCGAATTTGTTCGCGTCGCGTTATAAGGCAAAAATTAAATTATTTTTTTTGTTGTTATTTTTGCTGAAAATTAAATTATTATAAAAGAAAAATTAATTATTTTAAATTAAAATAAATTAAGAAAAATTTCTTTTCTTGCGTTTCTTTTTCGTATAAGTTTAAAATTTTGCTAGCGACTGCGCAAAGGGAAAATAAATTTTTTTTTCTTTTTCTTTCAAAGTCATGAATTTTAATTTATATTCAAAAATAATTTGAAAAGTCGAAAAACTTACTTTCCCTCGTCAGTTAAAGAGCGTTATCGCGAAAACTGCTTAATAATAAATTATTGATTATTTAATATCGTTCGAAACTTTTGTCGCGATAATCGCCTAGCGAAAATTTTTGTTTTATTTTCTCGGTTAGATTTAACTAATTTAAATTAATTTCGAAAATGACCCGAACGAGCGTTAGCGCAAACGACGCATACGATCGCGTCTTGATGGACTGGATTGAAGAGTTACCAGCGAAAAAGATGTAAGAAGTCTTGAAGGAATTAGAATTGGTGACTGAAGGCGACATATTAGATTGTACGAATAGACTATTTAGGAGACTGCAAGGCGATTATGCGGCATCAGATTTTATCGCGTCTGAAAGCGACGAGCTTGATGGAACAGCTCGAATCCCACGCGACCAAAAGCTGCAGCAATTGCTTTTAAAATCCGGAGTGACGGAACTCGCGCAAGCGCATATCGCTTTACAATTCAATCCGACGGCGAATAGCTCGGCTCAGTTTAGCGAAAACGCGATATTGCCTACGAAAATAGCGACAACGCCGACTACGCTAACAACAACGACAACAACGGCTGTAATAACGAGCACGGAAACTAATTCAAACACAACTTTCGTAATGACAACAACAACGATAAACACGACGCAGGCGTTAGGATCGCAAAGCATTTATTCTCCAACGTCATCAGCGAATCCGCAACGGCAGGTTCTAATAGAATTAACGAATGGCAAAAAATGCCTAGTGCCTGAAGAAATCGCAGCGGAAATGAGACGAATAAACAGCTTCGCAATACAGCAGTATTTTCTGAAGTACAAAAATTAACACAAGCAGCGAATTTCGCAAACAGCACAAGACTTCGAAATAACGAAACTCAAACGCCAACACGCACAACAAATTTTAGAGACACATATGATCTCTACTATTTAGAATGAGATAACAGCACACAACCACCAGCACACAGCACAGTTCTCAACAGCGATAGACGCAACCTTTCCGACCTGCGGCTCTCAACGCATCGCCAGAGTCTGGGGGAGGGGGAGATCCTCATGGAGCGTCAACGCATGACCAGTCGGATTTAGCGTCTAGGTCGCTGGTTCCACAGAGCGACATAGGCATAGCTGCAAACTCGCAATCCTCCGGTAAATCGGAGTTTGCTTTGCTGATGGAGAGGCTATAACCACTTGAAACCGAAATAAGCGAACTCCGCAGAGCAAGGTCGCAACCTTCTGGCGCGCCTCGCTGGAAGGGTACGCGATCACCTCCGAGACAGAAGATGAGCACCAAGTCGAAAGTCACCATCACCGAGGTGAGTGATGATCCATGGGCTAGACAGGCAGACAGACAGAGAGAGAGAGAGAGAGAGAGAGAGAGGGGGGGAGGGAGGGAGGGGGAGAGAGAGAGAGAGAGAGTGGTGTCGCGATTAGGCAGATTGCCTTGCGTCTTGGACCGAAGCTGACACGGTCCTTTTTGTGCAACCCGATTGTAACCTTCTTTTTCGTGTGTGAGATTCCCGGATTGCGGCTGTGTGTGTACACCCCGTCCTGCGCCCGATTGTTTGTCGAGCTACCACGAGCGAGCGGTGTTTCCCGACGAGAGACTGCAGTGTCTTCGCATCGAAATTGTAACTGCCCGCTCTGGGCAAATTTCGCATTTGTTCTCGCGTTTCTCTATGTCTCTCTCGCGCCGTGCCGCTCGTCTGGCCGCCTCTTGCCTGCTGCTTCGCGGTTCGAATCATTAAAGCTATTCTTGTTTAGTAAAAAAAATTAGTTAAAGACAAAAAAAAAAAAAAAAAAAATAAGTGGTCGATCATTGAAAAGACCGATTATTCACTAAGATATAGCTATTAAAAAAATTAAAAAAAAATAAATATATAAAACCTTAATATCTTTTGAATTAATAACTTTCATAAGCAAAAAAACTATACAGCTGTGAAAATACAAAACATCTACTTTTTGCCAAAATTGCAAATCAATTAAAGCCTTTTTACTCCCGCAATCGTTGGACATAAAAAACTCATTTTTTCCAGTTTTCAGTTTTTTATTCAAAAACTAATAGACAAAATGCCTTGAAATTTTTACAGATTATAGCTCTATATATTCTTAATTGCCAATATTTTTTTCAGAGCAGTTGATAATTTAAATTAAGAATTATAAGCTTTTTTTTAAAAAAATACGTTTTTGTTAAAAACAAACGTATCATAATGCTAGAGTAACTTTTTTTATCTGAAATTATAGGTATTGTGATATGCCATAAGCATAATATAAGAGAAATATTTCAAATCCATCTAATAAGACAAGAGCAGAAGCCGTGTAAAAATAGTCAGATAAAGATCGCCCGATTTTCCCCGTGTTTACCGAGGCGGAACGCTGCGCTTATACATAGTGGGAGACAAGTTTTCGTCTCGATATCCGGTCAGCTGCCATCGAAGAATTTTTACCCCCACTAGCCATTGAACGATATTTGTGACCTTTCCCTTCCGAATTAACTGCAACACCCGAAAAGGCTTACTCGCCAGAGCCGTACTTGCCGTTGAATCGTGTGTATGAGTCAGCCACTGCGCCACTCCTCCGTTCTGTGGAGCCGCGTTTATACAAATTGATTTTAATATTATTATTGAATTGTACGCACTAGATTCGCTCAAGTATTACAAGACTGTTCGCGATAGACTCGCTGTTATTTTCAACCGAATTTACGGTGTATTACGAATTGAATACAAAACTAAATATTGATTTATTTTTGCAAAGAGCGAATTGACCATTAATCGAAATTGCATAAAATTATAAATTGTCATTGATTCAATTGCGCCGATTTTATTGTTTCACTGTTTTAAATACAAAACCGCATTGAACTCAAAAGAGATACCGCACGCGAGCTTCAACTTAGCCGCCGGTCGAGTTTATCTCAAGGGACCATCTTCAGTGTACTACAGGGCCACAGCAGGTAAAAATCGCCTTTTCTTACAATCATACATTATATTAGCTACGGTTAGAATTCATTTATAAATGCAGGTATTGAAAATTGTATCACTGCGTCATTCATGTCAAAACGTTAGAATTATATGATAATAACAATCTGTATATTCAAAATCATTTTTGTGTAGTAATTTGTGTATTAATTATATTAATAAATTATATTAAAAATATAACTCTCGGTTCAATATTTAAATAAACCTTTAAGATATGTCCTAAAGCAAAACAGTAAATTTGTTAAAATTCCATCGAATAGGTTTCAGCGTACGCCAGGGTCGTGTTTATGAATTCAAGGAATCGGAATGCGGAATCGGGTAAATAATGTTACTGACGCAAATGATTACATTTAAACTTAGAGTTTATTCCGGCCTGAGTTGGCCAGCCCTTTTAAAGTATAAGTACAAGAAATAAAAATACAAAAGAAAGAATACAAAACCAAATGACTAATTATGAATTAAAGATTTAAAGAAACTTAGGGGGCTTCGGTGCCTTTGTCGATATTCGTGATCGTCGATACAATAATTGAACTAGTGTCGTCGATGTGTCAACAAAAAGAAAAATACAAATGTTCGGACTTAATAACTATCTTACTTAGACGCAAATATGGTATGTTTGTTATATATTAGGTGGCTTTCACTCCTCGGGTGGAGTGAATAGCCGCGGGGTATCAAAAAGTTCGGCGCTGAGTCTACTCACGGTCGTTTCGAACCGTTGCGTAGACTAGCTGCGGTTTTAATAGCATGGCCACGGTTGTTCAGCCCGTTGACTACGTTATCGAACTCTTCGAACTGGTGGCGGAACGTGAGAAGAGGGGATAACAAAAAGTTCCCTGCTAACAAGTCTGTGGTCGTTTTAGCTCACTAGACATATAGCAGCTGCCAGAGATGCAAGTTACGGTTGTTAAGCCCGATCCCAGCGTTACCGGCTTTGAACTGGTGGCAGAACGGAGTACTGGTAAGACGGGTATGGTTCGGGCCGGCGTGGTCTAGTGAGTGCGGATCTCCTAGTCTACACCTATATCCCGGTTGGGCTGCTGGAGTGCAGATCTCGAGTCTCGGCTGGCTCGCGGTAGTTAATGGCTTCAGTCAGCTAGTCTGACTGAGGGCGCGGAGCGAGTGGGTAGCCGCCCGGCGGCGGCGTTCGGGACTAGCCGTTCAGCTAATTTACTTGTACTTGGGAGGCGGAACAGGTAGCCGCCCAGCGGTGACGCTTCGAACTAGCTGTTCGGCTAGTGAGCTCCCGTTACAAAGGACCCCGCACAAATCAAATGGAAAATGGATCCCAGTCGAATTGGCCGAAATTGTGATATGTTATAGTTTATGCCTTTCTGATAAAAAGTCTTTACGGGCCCGAGACCTAAAAATGGCCAGTTTTTTAGGTATCTAAGGTCAAAGGTTGCGACTTCGCATTCCTCATCGGATCGATAGAGTTTCTGCAGTGTTGTAGGACTACGAATGAGTACGTGTTTGTATGTCCGTGTATGCATGTTTTTTTTCCTTTAGTGGAGAAAGAGGTTGAAGGGAAAAATCTTACTAGACCATGGCATAACATTATATCTGGGATTATCGAAATAATCCCAGAGCCAATGGTACCGTGTGTTGGATTCACACCAACTAAAACCCCTTCGTTT
>JAWWEO010020162.1:0-11164 GCA_035582975.1 Ormyrus labotus | reverse complement strand
AAAAACCTATTCATAATGAGAGGATTAAATGCAGAGGAAAATAATTTCGTTATAAGAGGACCCTTTTTCTGAGTGCGGCGAGATGAAAGCCTAACGGCAAGAAACTTCGTTACGAGAGACAACTATCGATTCGCGGGTTCAAGGATACAATAATTAGGAGAAGCTCTTACATAAAGGTTATTAAAAATGAATTCAATCCATTTTCTCGCGGCGTTCTCCAATTAAAGATGAAACGAAATCCATCAGAGCTGCTGCGCTGGAAGTGCAAAAGTTGTATGCCGGGCGTAAAAACACGTTTTATTCGAGGAAATGTTTTGCTGCCCGGAAAGCAATTAAAAACTAATTATCGCCAAAGGGATTTGTTACGTGTTGTTTTATTACGTGCTGTTTCCGTCGGTTGTGTACTTAAGGCTGGTGCTTGCTAATCGAAATATGAAAATGAAAACGGGGAAAAGGGAAATTTGTTATTCCTTGATGAAAATATATAGTAACACCTTTTATAGGAACATTTAGATTTTCATTAAATTACTAATAAATGATCGACCTCATTTCGAAGAACTAAGTTTTGTATTGAATTTCTCTTGGAATTGAATCATAAGATAGTTTAAAATTTGATTGATTATTTTATATGATGCAATTATTAAAGTTAAAATTTCAATTAGGCTCTCTGAATTTGTGTACCTTCCATATAAAATACATATAAAATATATACCTCCGAATATATACCAAAGAATATATATATATATTTTTAAATCAAACTTTAGTGCTAAACCAAATTCGTTTTCTAAGTAAAATTTAAAATACAAAGAAAAAGTTGAATTTTACACTTTTTGTTTTTCATTTTCGGGCGTTTTAAAAATAATTTCATATTATCTATCAAAGCCCGACCAATTTATTGTCAAATTTCGCTTGGGTTTCCGGCGACATCTCGTATATAGATAGTCATCCATCAGCCGGATTGCCAACGTTTCGAAACCAATTAATTGCTCATTGCAGTACCTCACCTTTTTAAAATGCTACCAAAGAACGTCCCTCCAAACCTTCAAAATGTCATTGAAACGCAGCAAAAAAAAAGAGCAAAAATGAAGCACCTTCCAACATCCTCCTCCCTCCCTCGCAGCAGTTATTAAAGCGTCAGCTGACGACCCGCACCTCATTGAGAGCAATGAGAGCGCAAGTTTCCAGTCGATAATGCAGCGCGTCACCGCGCCCGAGACACGCGGCCCCCCTTCCACTCCCGACGCTCGCAAGGTCGACCACGGCGATCACTCGCTCTCCTCCGAGTGAAAGTCGCAGAGATCACCGCCGCGAGTTTCTTTCCGAGATTTTCGTTCGCGCAGTTGACGTCTCGTGCCCGAACGTCGCATATGCTCCGCTTATGGTTCGGTTTACCGTCGCGGTGATCGCTGCTTTTGTTGTTGTTTTGGTGGTGATTGGCGGATTTGTAAATAAGTGCAACGCGGAGTGAACGAGTGCGTTGGTTTTCAAATAGGTGCGTTTTAGTTCTGTCGGTTTACTCGTTTGTTACGTTTTCATTAAAGAGTTAATCTGTAAGATGGCTTGTGTAACGCGCAATTGCGAAACTGTTTTTCGTCTTGTTCCCATGGAAAATCGGAGACTTTTAATGATCAACAGGGGTTGCACTCTGCAATTAAAAAGCTGTCTAAAGCTTCGGTTTTGATTCGAAAATTTTTAGATTTTATACTAAAAAACTAGCGAACTTCTTTATTAATAGAGAATCGGCAGTTTGTTTTCAATCAAAGTTAACGCCATTTACGCGACTTCCCCGACTGCAATCGACGCAGCAGCTTCATTCATATTTTTTAAGATCATTATATCTGAATGAGAAATTGCGCGAAGCGAAAATTCAATGATGAAAAATTTATTGCCTCTCGCTGTCGGCAAGATAAAAATATGATTAGCCTCGCAAGGTAACAGCTCCGATGATTGGATGAACTTCAGTAAGTGGATTGATTCTGTTATTAAAAAAAAAAAAACTTCTGCCAACTCGGTAACTCGGTTTAATAGCCGGAATTAAGTACTCCCCGTTAGCTTATCTGAAATTCTGTAATCAATTAGCGCCATAAATTGTTTATGGGCTGTCAATTAATAATGTTATAAAGTTCAAGCAGCTGCTTCATTCGTGCTTTACAGCGTCGTTTCGGCGCGGTTCTAACGACGAAATTGTCGAGATTTTTTTTCTAAAATTGGAGAATATTTTTGTCGCGAATCTCCTCTCTTTTTCCGAGGTGGAAATAACTTTTAATGGCAGACCTTCGGGGGAGGCAGCAGGTTTTCTTGCGAAAAAATAAATCTAATTTTGAGTAATTTTCGCAGAACCACTCTTCGGGGGGTCGCTTCCAATTTGACGGCAGAAACTTTTTCCCTAACTGTTATCTACATCCTTACGGGAGGTACGGATTCGCCATCGATTTCAGGCTTCCATCCATTATCGCGGTAGTTAAGAGCAAAACAAAAAGAGGGAAAAAGTAAAAGCGTGAAATTCGTACGTCACCCGTGTAACATTTTACTCGTTTATATCTCTTTTTTTTCCAATACGATATCGCTAAAGAAAGGTTTCTTAAAAAAAGTTTATATTTCGGCTTACTGCAAGAGGTTGACCTATTTAACAAAAAAAAACACCCATTAAACGATTTCTAAACATTTTTTCAACAATGTTGCTTTACTGTGCAAAATCCATACCGAACGTTTACACTACCAAAAAAGTACCTTTTGCAGTACAAAAAAAATAAAAAAATAAAAAAAAAACAATTCCCCAAGAAATCCGCTGATTAAAGGCAGCCCATTCACATCTTCAATCTTATCAAGCATCTCCAGCAGAATCGACCTTGAAATAAAATTTATTCCCCTGGAAACAGCCGCGCGGAGACCCCGGCAGTAAACTCGCCCAGCCGAAAGCTCGCCGTTATCTCCGCTCTTGTAAACGACGAAATAAACCTTATGTTCCCAGATACACCTCGTCTTAACGAAGCTGCAGCGGCGTCTCTCTCGCGCGCGTGCGAATTTCCGGCGGGCGGTGCAGCAGCAGCAGCCCTCTCTCTCTCTCTCTCCCTCGGCGCGGCTTTTTTTCGAAAAAGGCCGTGCGCGCGTGTGTGTGCGCGCATCATCATCCGGAGCTTCGGAGCGCGGTGGAAGGTGCGAGAGAGAATCGATCTATCTCTCCGCGGCGGCAGCACAGCGGCGACAGCGGCGGCGACGGCGGCGGTTACTGCGCAGCTCCGCGCCGCCGATATTTCCCGGGACTTTCCGGGCACCGTCCGTCAGTATCCTCTCCGAGCGTCGATCGCGCGCTTCTCTATCTCTCTCTCTGTTTTCCCAGGTCTCTGTTTCTCTCTCCTCCCGCGACTCCTCGTCCGCGCGCCTCTCGGCACTGCACGTACACACGCAGAGCAGGCAACAGGTTGCGCGCTACAGCGCTGAAAATTAAAGCGCGCGCGCCAATTTCGAGAGAGTGCGGAGAGGGTGCCAGGAAGATTTTAAGGATTGTCCGAGGATTTTCGACGGATATACAAGATATGAGCGTCGACGACGTGCTGAATTACAAGCCCAGCGAGGAGGAGGACTATTATGCGCTGCTTGGCTGCGACGAGTCTTCGACGGTGAGGAACTGATTTTTGTTTATTGGGGATTTTTTTTTTTTAAGTGGAGATGCAATTGAGATTGGGAATCAAAAACTGATGAGTTTTTGAATTTACTTTTACTTTTTTGCGTATTTTTAAGATTGGCGTTTGGAAGAGCGAGTACACTGAGAGAAAAAAAGGAGTAAAAATTACTATTCTGTATCGTAACTTCAGATATGAGAAGAAAAAAAAAGATTTTTACTATTTAAATAGTAAATATTAAAGTCGAAAAAATAATATTTACTATTTATGAATAGTAAATATTATTTTTCTTCTCGTATCTATAATTTTCGACTTTAATATTTACTATTCAGTTTAGTAAAAATCTTTTTTTTCCTTCTCATATCTCAAGTTACGATCCAGAATAGTAATTTTTACTCCTTTTTTTCTCTCAGTGTAAGAAGGAAGTAGGACTGTTTCGAAGTTTTTGTAAAATATTTTTCTATTAAAACTTGGTTTATTGAAACTTGAAAAAGATGAAAGAGGCGACTAAAATGCAAAACTATTTGAATTTAACGATTTACTTGCCTTTAAGAGAATATTTAGCTTGTATGTCGTTAAATTCAAATTCGAGGTAAAAGGTTTTTCAAAATGAATAAACTCGAGTTTATTTTTTATTGAATCTTTAATAGATTTAAAATTTTCAACATACAGTCGGATGTGAAAGTCAGAACAGAAAAGTAACATTTTTATGCTAGAAGTTTTTGTCGAAATAAAATTAATACTGCTTCCAAACTTCCTTCTTGTAAACTTAAGTAACAATTTTGTATGAAATAACAAAGTTTTCGAAACTCACCGATTAAATTACCAAGTAATTTAATTTACAGACGGGGAAAACAAAGTACTTTAATCTTAATTCAATAACTAAATGTTGCTAATAACATAACTTTTGTCTTCGATTTTCTATAATAACAAACATATTAAATGACTCCAGCGTATTAACTTTAACGCTTGAACAGATGTATGCCAAGTTTCATTTTATCGAGAAATACAAACTTGTATTAAAATTCATTGTTTACCGTTGATAAGCTTTGTGAATTAAATTAAAAAATTCAAGATATTTGAAAAAAATACCAATAAATATTTATTCAATAATAAGTAATTTATTCAACAATAAGGACTTACTTTAAACTTGGTTTATTGTATTTGAATAAGCAATATTATCGCGTTTACTGCACAGAAATTTAATAGAAAAAACGGTAAAAATGAATATTTAGTCTTTTATTTTGATATTCAATTGACCCAATTAAATTATTTTAATTAACAAGATCTGCATTATTCGTTCCTCTCAATTAAACTAAAAAAAAGGAATCCATAAACAAATTTGAATAATTACTTGGAATATTCAAATTCTTAGTTAAAGTACTTAACTTTCTTTGAGATTTAAAGATTTCTATCAATAATTGATCTGTATTTTTTGTTGTAACGTAACTCTAAAATTTATAACTTATTTTAAACTAATGTGCGAATGCTACTTTTGCTTAAAACTTAAGAATTATTTTGCGAGACATAATTATTTTTTTTTATATTATAATTTACTAGAAGACATTTTTTTTACTTTCTATATAATTAGTTAGGTCATATTTCATAAATTATTTTAAAAAATCCTGCTACTTTTGATAAAATTTTTCAAGCTTTAGGTAAAGTTCTTAGAAACATTTTATTTTAATTTCTTAAAATGTTTTCTAAAAGATCCTCAGAAACGTTACTTTAAAAGGAACAAAATGTTACCTTCAAATATACTTTTATTTCACAGTTTTTGACTTTACATTTCTCAAATATCAATATGGAAATAATTATTTCTGTGCTTCTTACATACTTTTCTAACCTTTGTCCACATTTATTTATTGTAATATTTCTATATCTAAAGAATACCCAAGAATGCCAAAATAAAAGATCGAAATTTCATCTAATATTCATGTTAATAACTTCGCCTCATTTATTGTTCTTCTAGAAAGTCTACTTTAATATACCGTATACGTTTTAATAATCTTAATAAAGCCGGCTAATTACCAAAATTTTCCGCCAATTTCGACGAATGAAATCAGCAATTCCGAGAGCTTCCTATTTATACGATTATTTTCCTTGCTTAATTTAAGCCCGGCAACCACAATCCTAATTCCACTTATAAACCATCGATTTTACAGCCGCATTCAGTCTGCGCGACTCTCCTTATCAATAAGCGCCTCCTTGAATTTTCATTATACTCCTTTTCTTTTTGTCCGCATTTTCGAACGAGTCGCGCGCAGTTTTCAATGAAATCGAGTGACCTTCCCTTCTTTTTTCCTGCTCGCGAAGCCGTCAATGCTCATTATTACGCATTATTATCCACCTTCCAGCGCGGTTTTCGCTTGTCGATTTACGAGGATATTAATTTAATAGTCGGCTCGTGCATTTTTCATTCTATAGTCGCATATTGATTTTTTCCGGCCCGACGGTTTATTAATAATTTCACTTATCTGAAGTGAAAACATTTACGTCGGGGGTGATGATAAGCCGTATCGATTAACATATGTTCGGAGGTGAGAAGTTTCGTTAAATTCGAGCGTGGGTTTATATTGCGGGAAACAGAGCGAAAAATTCGGCGAACGAAGCACAGTAATTGGAGGGACCGAGCTAATATTTACTCCTGCATTAGCGGACGTTTAAATGAAAAATTAATTAGAGTGCGGGGATGAGGGTTTTCAAGCTGAAAAAGTTTTCCTTTTATTACGAGAAGGATGTTTCTGTTTAAAAATTTTTGAAAAGTTCCCGAGCTTTGCATAATCTGTAGGAAGGATAGCTACTGCATGCATAAAAGATGTCTTGCGCAATCCAAGGAATCTATAGGATTCTGTTCTATAAACTTCGTTTTGCCAAGTGTGCTTTCCGAAGATTTAAATTCTGGAATATACCTTTTTTATAATGATTCTTGAATAAATTTTATGTACAATTTCCTAAATTGGTATCTTTAACTTGATAATTTGCATTTAAATAATAACTTGATTATTAGAGTATTAGATTATTAGAGAATTGTGATTAAATATGTTTTGTCTAGTGAACCTTTGTACCTTTACAGATGGCTAATTATAGTTTGGATTTACCACTATGGTGTATTATCATCAAAGCATGAAAATCGTGATTATTTCAGGATGAAACTCATACACAATAGTACTTTCTTATTGAAGTAAATATGAAGAATATCACTTGAATTGCAGCTATGAAATTAAATGATTAAACATTTCAATATTAAATAACCTTTAAATCTCTAAAAATGGTTTTCACTTTATTTTATTTTTTCTGGCTATTTAAACATATCAGTTTTTGTTCTTCAAATCGAAATGAATTTCACGTTTCGCAATATTTATTAACATCGAATAAAATACAAAGCAAAAATGAAAATAATTGTCGAAATAAATCAATAATCTCAGATGAAAAGAATGATACAATTATCATAAAACAATTACGAAAAGATGTAATGGAATCAAAGAAAAGTGAGGATAACATTAACTTGGAAGTTTCCAATAAGACAGTTAATGTAGTTAGTGATCTTGGAATAGTCAATAAAAATGTTGGTCTTATTAATGAAGATCTTGTTAATAAATATGTTGGTGTTGTTAATGAAGGTACTGCACTAATAAATATTAAAGGATTGCATAAATATTAAAGGAAACACCGTAATAAAATATGCGTTTGCATTTTAAAAATTGCGAGGAGCGAATATGTGATCTCATTGCATCCATATGCAAAATAACTATGCATAATAACTTGTCTTTCATTAATTATTGCAGATAGACTACTTTCATTGTATATGATGGCTGCCAATGATAAATTGTCGCGTTTGGCGTGTCTTAAAAAAATAATTCCCGAGAATAAAACTAATTCCCCTGGATCAGTATATTCTTTATCTATCTATTTTTCTGGTAACAACGTAGGGAGAGCTCGGCTACTTTGGGATATTATTCTATTAGGTATAACCATAAAAATACCTAAGTCAAATTTTAAAAATAAATACCTTTATTTTCTATCATTTCAAAAATTAAATTTGACGCGTTAAAATAGAATCATAAGCGTAGAAAAATTGTAAGTGTAGAAAAACAGATCGCAGGCAAAGGTATCGTTTTGTAATTGACCACTTAGAAGAACCTATGGCATGTATATAAATATGTATCGTTAAGAAAGTAATTTTATTTAATATGTCGTCGAAGAAAAAAAGGGTAAAAAATGACAGTGAAAATGGTAGTGATGTGAAACAACAAAAACCTGCATGGGATAAAAAATATTTTGATAATAAGTCAGATAGTCTTTGTGAATTAATAAAAGTGTTGAAATCTTTAAAAGACTACAGGTAATCGATTTGACTGTACAAAATGACGTCTTTAAGATAATGAAGAAGATGGGAAAAATCCCTTTATCCTCTAAAATGCTATATGGTAATGGGTGATTTCACAATTTTGAACAGGGGAATCAAAGCAGACATAAACAAGTCACCGGTTGAATTATCCTCCCACGTTGTAACGTGTTATCTGATTAAAATGTGATTAAAAGTACGGACAAAATAAAATACGTACATAAAGATCAACATTAGCCCAAGTATTTAAATAACTAAAAGACGAAAATGCGGAATATTTGCGAAACAAAATTACCTGTCTATTATAGAAAATTTACGTCAAGTTTACAAAAAGTCAAGATTACAAAACATTGTAATCTAGAATTACTTTATGACGGGCACACCCAAGATTTGCGAAAATATGAAGTTTACTGTAAAGTAAAATCAGAAATGAGTGCAAAGATCGAATTTCTTTGAATTCGTATGATCTGTCTGATTTTTTGCATTATACTTGGTTACTTGAAGTTAGTCGAAAGCAGCGGGAGCCAACTTATTTGGCGCGGTAGCCATATTATCATCCTCTTTTTCGCAGCACTGATTATACATGCAAGAGCAATCATCGTTAGATCCGTTTCTGGGACACAATGAAGGTAGTCTATCTGCGGTAATTATAAATGAAAGACAACTTATTATGCATACTTATTTTGCATATGGAATGCACCGAGATCACATCTTCGCTCCCCGCAATTTTCAAAGGAAAACGTATATTTCATTACGGTGTTTTAGCCAAAAAAGTGAGACTATTAAGTTATCTCACAAATCCGATCGACTGAGCCGAGACGCTTAAGTACTCTCGACGTACTATTCTTCGTGCGAATGCGCTCAATAAGTCGCCGCATCACGTAGTGGCCACTCTCTGAAACATACTTCCATATATTTACGCGCAAGAGTTGTCCACGCACTCTCACCTATGCATCATTACTACTTTCAATTAAATTACTATGATCTGGAGGTGTATAGTATCATTAGGATCCATTGAAAAAAGAAAATGTTCTTCATAAGAACTACTATCTACCACTATCTTTATTTTGTCTCCATTATTAATGCTTCCATTTTGACCCGCCATCGCAAAAAAATACATAAAACATGAGCCGCGAACCATGAAAATTCGATCGAGTAGAAGCTGAGATTCAGGCGTATAAATACACACAGATGTGTGCACACGCACGTACATCTATACAGACATTTTTCAAAAACCACTTATTCTTATTCCTGGTACCTCAAAACGTAATTATAACATGTTTTAGAACAACTCTAAAAATTACTTTCACAAAGCTTCTTCTAGGAGGAAGTAAAATAGCTTTAACACAAACCTGAGTTGAGTCCAAATTTGAAACATTAAATTTTTACTCCTGTCAAACAATATTAAGTACATACAAGTAAGCATTAAAATTTTGTTCTCCATCTGTCTCTGGTAAATGACGTGATTTGTAATCTGCTAAAACGTAAAAGAAATTATATAGTTAGAAATAATTACGCGATAAACGATAACAGAAGCAATTTTTAATGAATTAATTTGAAAATTTGAAGGGATCCTTAGGATCTAAAGATTTTAAAATTATATAAAACATAAAATAAGAAAATTTAAAAAAAATAGTCATGGTTCATTTATAAAACTAGATTTTATAATTTTTATGAATTTTGATACACTTTACTGTCTACAAAGGGTCTTTAAAGCCTAGTCTTGACAGTTCTGCTCCGTCACGCTTCACAGTTTTAAAAATATACTCTAAAGATTTCTTCCAATTTTCAAATTGATTAATTAAAAATTGCTTTTACAATCGTGCAATGCAATCACTGGTTCTGTTTCCATCGTTATTTTTTCGTTGTAGAAGTTTACAAAGCAAATACACAAATATGCTTTCAAAATTACCTTTTCAGCTGCGAATTGGCGGGGAAAAAAGTTTTGAATCCTTCGACTGCATTTATCAATTTTTAAAAAGTCTCCCCCTTTTCCAATGAAAAATTGGCTAAAACTCTCGACGTTCTCATCAAGGAAAACTCTTTGAATGGTTTGACTAATGATCGCCTCTTTCTTGCGCAGGTCGAACAGATCACAGCCGAGTACAAGGCTCTGGCACTTCAGTACCACCCAGACAAAAACGAGGGTAATAAGGAAGCTGAGGCCAAGTTTCAGCAGCTCAAAGTAAGTTTCCAATTAGCAATCCAAGTCCAATTTCTCATAATTAAATTTCCGCGCGGACTTTGTTTAGCGCGAACTCCGAGCCTTTAATTGACAAACTCATTATTTTTCAGTCGGAAAACTTTATATAGTTTTGTACGGTATTTACACTTAATTGCACGCGACTGTAACATTGAAATTTACGCGATAGCATCGCTTGAAATTGCAGCGTGGCTTTAAACTAACAATCAGAACGACTATAATATCAACGATCAAATGCTTCCATAATTAAACGTTTTTTAAATGAATAAACGACAAATATCTACTTTGTCTTTCGGTAAACGAACTATACACTAATATTTCATTATAATATAAACATTATGTTATAATATTTCATATATACATAACATAACAACTATACACTAATATTTCACAAAAAAAATACGCAGAGTTTACTAAAAAAGTAATCCACCACTCAAATCCAAAACACCTTACCCTCCTAAACCAAGCTACCAGCTTAATCAGCCAGTAACGAACTTCGCTCGCACCCTAAATCAGCTCTAAATAAAGCCGTTCGCTCTCATTACCGTAGGAAACAATAAGCTTTCGGTCAGGTATCCGCTCTGATTCCCGCTTAAGGGCCCCGAGGGCAGTAAAACGTCGGCCGTTAAACTTGCAATACGAGAGCTCGCCCCGCGGTTTAGCGAGTCGCGTTACTCGTCGTTAAACACCCCGGAACGGCTTTTAGGGCCAAAAACAGCGGGGCATCGACGCGGTATTGCCCGCGGCGCGTATGTGCAGCTTCCGATGGCTCCTTTCAACGAGCCGATTTACGATTTGGGCCGCGCGCCTCGGAGCCGCGGTTCATTTGACGGACGGGATTATTAGGGGGGGAGGTTTCTAATTTGACAAACTGCCCGGCGGCGTCGTTTAGTTTAGTTTGAAAGCGTGAACAATGTTACCCTGGTAGAGATAAAAGTATCAAAATTGGCCAGGAAAGTAAAAAATAGGTATTTTTAATTCCTAGTTACC
>JAWWEO010020161.1:0-11165 GCA_035582975.1 Ormyrus labotus | reverse complement strand
TATATATTTTTGTTCAAAAAAGTGCGTGTAGATCGCGCGTGTAGAACAATTCGGTGTAGAAACGACACGGTCTCAAACAGTCGCCGCTCCCCGTCAAATCCCCAGGACGATATCGCGCGTCGCGCAGCGCGCTGCGCACTATATAATTATAACCAAAAAGCGGCGCATAATGGATTTAAAGCGCGCGGCCGAATTTCGAAGGGACGCTCGTCGGGCGCGCGTTAATCCGCCGCCTGAATAATTCCTCCGCGAACATTTAAATTTCACGCTCGGACGCTTTATGAGTTATTCAGCCGAGCCGCCGTCGGCGTCGGCGGCGGCGCGTTCCCTTTTTAAATATATATATACGTATATCGAACGCCCAAAGAGTAAGCTGGGATGATAAAAAAAAAAAAAAACGGGGGATATATATATATATGATAAACGCGCCGACGAACGAGATAGAGGCTATACATACTTAGTAGGTGGTACGTCGAGACGTCGGCCACGAGGAGAGAGAGAGAGAGATCTATTTCGGCCGGGCGGGGAATCGATGAAAGAAGATGCCTGAAATAGACAAGACGTATGACGCGTTTATTGCTGAACGGCCGTATATATTCCCTACACCCACCGGCTGACTGGCCTACACCGACCGGCTCTCTCCGTGCCTCTCTCGGCGAGGTATAATATAACGAGAGCTCCCGAGAGCCGCCACCGGCTGGCGATGTTTAGCGTGAGGGACTTATTTGTTTTTTTTTTTTCTATAAAAAGCCCCGCGGTTTCACGCGGGGGAGGCGCGACACGCTTCTTTTTGCACGCGGGATCAATATGTGCGCGTTCGCGCGCGGGTGACGAGTCGAAAACGCGCCTTCTTTTTTGCGCCTCGCGATCGAAGGATTCGCGCGGAAAGAAAGTTGGAAGTGAATTTTTTTTGCTGGGTCGTTGCGGCGCATAGGCGAGGAAACGTTTTAAACGATAATTTTCATAATTCGTCTGTATTAGTCGTAATAAAGACGGATACTTTCTTTGAACAGTATTATTATTATTGAACAGAATTAGTTCTAATTCTGATTTTATTTATATACCTTCATTAGAATTGTGGTTTTAAAAAAGAGCTCGTAACAATTATAGTAAAACGTTATTAAATACGGAATCTTCATAAAAATGAAGCACGAACCTCAAACAATTATCACAGAATCGTGCTCGAATCTTCCCAAATTAGAACACTATTTCCACGAGCTTCAAAATCCAATCGCCTCCTCGACCGAAGCTTAACAAAACTCCAAAATCGCTAAAAACCAGCATCCACATCGCCGTCGAAAAGGAGCGTGAAAAAATTTCAATTCGCCGCGGCGGCGCGGCCTCTCCGCTTTTCTCATGCCGACGGCTGCTCGAGCCTAGAAATATCCCGGGCAAAAAGTGCGCGGAAGAGCGAAGCGCCGTTAGACTCTTTAAAAAAAAAAAAAAGAGAGGAAAAGAGCGACGAGAGCTGCCTCTGTGTATACCGGCGCTCCGTGTAAAAGCGGCGGTTAAACGGGGCCGACTCGCGCGAATGATGCACGAAAATAAGGACAATCGCCGGGCGGCTCGTTGTTGGCTTTCTTGCGCGGCCTCCGCCGCGGGAAAGGCGACGGCGTCGTTTCCCGACGCCGGAATTTTGTCGAACGAGAGCGGCTAATTTATCGGCGATGCTTTTTCCGCCGAGTTATACCGAGTGCGGGACTCCTCGGGACGCGGGAAAGTGAGAGATCGCCACGGTCCGGCGTGTTTTTCTTTTTGTTGTTGCTGCAGGATTTTGCGCGCGGTTCGCTGCACGCCTCGCGTTTACGGGGCCCCGGGAAATTGCTCTTGTTTTTGGCGAATCGGGCGAAGGAGGTGAAAATTATCTGGAATTTTCTGACGGTCGTCATTGAAATTGCGGGTTGCACTGCAGCGGGCGTTTTTGTTTTGGTCAAGCATTATTTCTTGGAGGTATATTCTTGTATTCTCTTGATCGATAAAATACTTCAACTACGAATTTCGCAACGAGATCGAGTCGGAGGATTCTCTGCAATCGTCGAATTATTATTAGCGAAATACACGGCAGTGGAAGCAACCTTCTAAAAAACGTCGTCCAACTTCTTGCAATTCCCGAGGCCAAAAAAGTCCCTGAAAAATCCACAGTTCCTAATTTACAAACTTCTAAAACCCGAAAGAAAAAAAAAAGGAACGCCAGCCAGCTTGTTTTTACTCCCTCCCGTCCCCGTCCGTCCGTCCGTCCGTCCTCTTCGCGCGCAAAAACTTTCTGAAACACGTTCCTGAAAATTAGGCTTATAAAAGGCCAGTCGTCCCCTCCGTCTCCCTCCAAAAAAAAAGAGCATCCTCTCGCCTCGTTTTTAGCGCCAAGACGCCTCTCTCTCTCTCTCCCCAAGGTTCTTATACGCGGGCCAGCCAAAGTGAAGGAGAGAAGGAAAAAAGAGCAAAAAAAAGAGCAAAAAAAAAAAACGGAGAAGGAACACGACTCTGCGCATAGAAAACGTCGGAGCGCGCGTATATAGCGCGAGGAAGCCAGTCGGTCGGGTCATTATGAGCGGCGAGCCAAAGCCGACGAGCTATGCATCATTAATGCCGGCACCGCCGCCGCCGCCGCCGCTCTCGGCTCCCACGATACGCTCTTTTTCCCGCTCGCCGCCGCTCGCCGCCGTTGCTGACGTGCGTGCCGGCGAATTCGAGGCGCGAGCCGAGCCACCTTTCGCCGGTATAAATTTGCCTGCGCGCGATGTTTGCCAGCGGCGCTGCGGCGTATATATATATATATATATATATATATGTATATATATCGAGCGCCGCCGTCGCCGCTATGCTATATACCGCTGGCGGCGCGCTCTTTTTTTTTTCCTTCTTTTTTCCTCGGGAAATTCGATGAGGGAATTGTCGGCGAGAGGAGTGCCGCGAAATTAGCGTGCCTTTTGGGGAGATCTCTCTCTCTCTGGTTTGGTGAGGGGAAATTTTTATGGATGGAAGCATTTTTTTTTATTTTTATTTTGGACTTTAATTGCGTATTTCGCTTGGCAGTAATTATTTTGGACGATGGCGAGTGACTGCTCGGTCGGATTCGATACACTGGTAAATTTTTGTCTAATTAAGCATTTTAGAAAGCGAAATTACAGCAGAAGCGACGATTGCGCTTTGAACAATAGTTTTATTTAAAATTTCCCGAGCGGCTCTTCCGATTACAACGTATTATCAAGTCTCATTCATTTTATTATCATTCCCAAGGCCGCGAAATGCGTTCGCGTTCGATGAATATTCCAATTTTGTATACCGTCACGCACTTTGCCGAAACTACGTCTCTACCCAAATCAAAAAGCAGCCCACATCCAACTCTCCGTAATCGACTGCTTTAACGAACGTAGCCAGAAAACTGCTCCCCGAAAATCCGCGGCCAGTCGTCGAAATAATTCTCGCCCGGGCGATTACGCGCTCGGGAGAGCGGCGCTCAAAATGCGTATATATTGGCGCGAGCAAAAAGAGCCGCGCGACGACGAAAGAAGTGCGCGGGAGACTCGACGCGAGCGCGCGCGCGCGCGCGCATGTAAATCGCCGATAATGGATATAACCGGCCCGAGGCGTAAGAGGATTTCTGCCGCGGGCCGCCGCCGCCGTCGCCGCCGCCGCGCGCGGCTCTCCGGCCGTGTATTATGCCGAGCCGCGGAAACGGCGCGAGTTCTCGTTAATTACGCCGCGGGACGAGAGGCGGAGAGACGCGCGATGTAGACCGCCTTCGTTTTTTCGATAGGGATTAGCTCTGCTTTCGGGAGGTTGGTTCCGGAGCGAAATTAGTGCGCCGTACTTTGTGCGGAATATTTTGTGAAAAATATCTAATCAATGCGATATTTTAGACGCGGAATAAAGAAAGATAATAAAAAAAGACAGCCGGCGCGCAAAAAAGCCGTATAACCGCTCGTAAAAAAAAAAAAAGCGTGGTGCGCAAAAGTTTGATTACACTCGTTATTTAGCCCCCCCCCCCGTCCCCCCGCTGCAGCGAACCCATCACGCAACAACGAGCGACTAATTATCACTCGTCCCGTCCGCGCGGCGCGCCGCGCTCGAAAAATCAGCTCCCGAATTTCGCGTATATACATCCTCCGCTCTCCCCTCCCCTCCCCGCGCGGAAGCCACTTCCATGCACCGCGTATATATCGCGCCGACGCGCGGCGGCACACTCGAGAGAGAGAGAGAGAGCGAGCTGAAAAATGTATGGAGCTCTCTCGGGCTCGGCGCGCGGCGCGTCGGCTCGACGGAGCTATATATCGCGTGTACACCTCTCTGTGCGCCCGTCCTCGTCTCCCTCTCTCTTCTCCTTTTTCGCGCCTCGAAGGTTTCTCTCCAGGCAGCGGCGGCGGCGGCGGCGGCGACGGCTATATCTGCTCTCGGGTGCCACTTGCCTGTGTGCGCTCGGTCGCCCGGCGGCGGCGGCGGCGTCAGTCGTATCGCCGATAAATAAAGATGAAGCCGCCGCGATAAAATGCAGGGCACGAGCCGAGGCCGCGCCGTTTTCGCGCGCCGCGCGCGTCCGAGAGAGGCTTTTCCCGTCGTCGCGCGAGCGCCGGGGGCTTTTACGGCCGCTAACTAAGGCTCTCCCCCCTCCCGGGCTTATTGAGCTTACTCTTTTTTTTTTTTTTTTTTTATTTTTCTTCCTCTTTCCTTCGCCGGGCTTTCGCTCATTGGGACGAGCGCGGAACCCCCTCTTCTTTTTCGGGAACGAGCGACGTTTCGGCAGGTCGGCTTTAATTTTGCGCCGCGCGATGGGTTAAAGAGAGCAGACTGGAAGAAATGTGTATTGGAGCCGGGCTCGGTATTTGGTAATTTCCAGAGAATTCGCCGAATTTTGCGTTCTAATTATCGGTCGATACATTCGCCGTTTATATTCTTTTTTTTTTATCAAAAGTATTTTATTTTGCATATATATATACGTTCGACGGACTCTCGGTTCACGTTTAGCGTGAAACTTTTTTTACGCCGCGGCGGTGTAATAAAAATTGCGGCCTCTCTCCTACCTAGTGTAATATAAAAATATTTATAATGCTGATAAAAAAAAAAATTATCATTCGTGCGCGGCGCGTATATATATAAAAAAACTTTTAAACAAAGTTGCGCAACATCCTTCGGCACGACGCGCGTGCGAACCGGCGATTTTACAGTCGTACTTTTCAAAACCACTCTCCTCCTCCCCCCGCCGAGGAAGAGCGAAAGATAAAAAAAAAAAACGAAAAAACCCCGCGCCAAAAGCCCGATCCCAAAAAAAAAAAAACCTCTCTCTCCGTCCTAATCGGCGTCGCAAAAAAAAAAAAAAAAAAAAAAAAAGAGGCGCTCTCTAAAAAGCGACCAGCCGTCCGCTCTCCGGCAAAGAAGAAGAAGAACCGGCAGCGGCGGTAGAGAGAGAAAGAGAAGGATAGAGAGAGAGAGAGCGAAAGAGAGAGAGAGAGAGGGAGAAACGGCGTGACATTCCCGACCTCTCCGAGCGCGCGCGCCGCCCTCCCACTTCGCTCTCTCTCTCTCTCTCTCGAGCTCGCCGTTAATCCGTTTATCGCGTTACCGCCACCGCTGCCGCCGCTTCCCCCCCACCCCCCCGCCCTCCTATTCCCCGCGGGCTTCCACCTGCGACGAACGAACGAGAGAGAGAGAGAGAGAGAGGGAGCTGTGTGTGTGTGGGTGCAGCGCGAGACGCCAGCGGCGAATAGACTCGCCCGCCGCCGGGCCAGAAATTTCCGTGCTCGCGCGCGCGGGGGAGATGTGTATTTAGCGAGCGTAGTTGCGGGGCCGATTTTTTACGGTTTTGCAAAGGCCGCTTATTCTTTTTTTTTTTTCGTTTTTTTTTTTTTTTGGCGGGGCGAGGTTTCTTTTTCGAATTTTGTCCAATTGGGGAACTCGGTTTTTTCTGCTCGTCGGTTATCCTGGATTTTTCCCTTTTTTCGACGATGTATTTGTAATAAAGTACGGGTTCGTAAAATTTTTCAACGACTGTTCGTCATTTAAGGACCTTTTCGTTTTGATAATCCAGACGTCCGAGCATTATTGTTTCAGGAGAAAATTCAATAATTGCATCGTGCGATCGTACACAAAAAAAAAAAATTAAAGCGACGCTCCTCAACACTTCAACCGTCTTCAATAACCAACACCGCGATCACACATCCCGTAAAAATTCAATTAAAACCGCGCCAGTCGCCCCGATATCCCACTCGACGTTCTCCGTCGTAAATCTCCCAAAAACCCGCGCATCTCCTTCGGCCGTTAATTTCGTCGTGCCGACTGGCGTGCCTATATTACGGTGGTATCGCGTCGCCGGCGGGGGTCGAAGTTCGAGGAACGATTAACGCGCGACGCCGCCGCAAATGTGTGTGTAAGGAGAGCTGCGACCCTCCTCGCGCGCCGTGATTCACGCTCCATTGCGCGTTTCGCCTCGTTGGGATATATATATTCATTGACGGCCTTTTTTTTTGAAGCCGGGCTGGACGTTTGGGAGTCGAGGGTGTTTTGGATCGCGCTTTCGAGTTTGTTCTTTTAACTTTTAATTAAGGCTAAAAATGTACATTTATGTATCTTTGAAAAAGATGCATACGATTATCGAGTCGGACGTCGTTCCAAAACGCGTGCAAGATAGCGGAAGCGGTTCGCCGCCATCTATTACCGTCAATTAGCCCGAATCTCAACTTGGAAGTAGTTTTACCATTCTCCACTCACGGACATAGTCAACATAAACAAATTATAAACGCAAGGATATACAACGGATTCGAAGCCTCAATCGTCATCATACCTGCAGAACTATTCCTTCTCCAAAACGTCCTCGGACTCGGCCGGCGGCATTATCAATCTAAAAAAAGCCCATCAGGGCCGGACGGAGCTCTCTTACCTCGGCAGCGTCATGCAGGCGGGGAGCAATCAGCGGGAAAAAGCGGGAAGCCCGCTCGGCGCATACATTACAAAATTATCAGAGAGGCAGGCTCGCTCGCGCGCTAATTCAGAAGGCTCGCGCAGAGCTCTCTCTCGCCGAGAGCGAAACCTCATTTCCCCGCGGGCCGCCGCCGCCGCCGCGCGCGACTGCATTACACGCACGCGACAGCCAGAGAGAGAGAGAGAGAGAGAGAGAGAGCGCGTGTCCGCCGCGCTATTTACGCGAGCGTGCGCCCGGCAATGTGCATTAATCATCCCCCCGAGCACGCGACCCGAGAGAGAGAGAGAGAGGGAGATACAGTAGCCGACACAAGTATTTCGAGAGCAGCTCTCTCTTTTTGCCGCCGCGCGGACGGGTTCGCTCTTTTTTTTGGACGGTGGATTTCGGAGGTGATATTGCGTTTGGCGTAGGAAAAGCGGGAAGTAAAATGAATGGCGCACCTGGGATTACTGATGATTTTTAATATTTTTTAGCGTGATTGCCATTTTTTTTTTTTTTTTTTTTTTATTAAACCTGCATAGATAATAATTCCAAACGTCATCTAAAAAACTCGGCCGCCAAAAAGTTTACTCTAAACGACATTTTAACCCTAATAAATTAACGAAAATCATCGCAAATCCTACCCCTCCGAACAAGTGCGCGAAAAAAGTAAAAAAAGAAAAAAAATAGTCACCGAAACACTCCGCGACCGAAGCCTCGATCGGCCGTCAGCATCGCAAACGAGCCTCGCGCGCGGAGGACATACTTTTGCCGGGAACTGTATCTCGCTCGTAGGTAATTCGCGCCGTTCGCGTTTTAGAGGTGCTCAATTGCGCTTCGCGAGCCCTCTCTTTTTTTTTTTTTTTTTTTTGCCCCGCGTCAGTTTTTCGAAGCGACGTTCCATCGCAGTTGTGTGTGTGTGTGCGAGCCTGATTACGGCGCGGGGCGCGCAGTTAAATTCAAACTTTCCGGGCGGACTCTTTAATTCGATGCTCCGTTCGCCGCGGCGGCGGCGTTCCCCCTTTTATCTGCGAGCTCCCGCGCCATCTGACCTGTTATCGCTTTCGTAATTTGCGGGGGAAGTTCCGTCGCTAAAGGGACGCGAATCGTCCCGAGAGCGCCGGCTGATAGAATTTTTAATGGTTTTTAGGTGCGACGGGGATTCGCGCGAGGTGCTTCGCTCGAGACTTTTCATTAATGGAAAAGGTGCGAGTGCTGAATTTTTTTTTAATGACAGTTAAAATTGCATTTTGCGTTGCGATTTGTTAAGAATTAGTGATGATGTCTAAAAGTGATGTATAAGAAAACTAAGAATTGTAAATAAAACAAAATTTAAAGAGCTTTTTCGAAACTATATTACATACATCAAAAAAGCTCCCTTCCTTATCGCCGTTCTTCAAAACCGCATCCTCCAAACCCCCCGGAGAAGCCAATTAAACCCATAACCGCAATCAATAAATACCTTCCTCTCGCACTCGACTAAAAGTGTCTGCCAGAAGTGGAATATTCGAAAAAAAAAAGCTCTCCTCCTCTCCTTTTACGATTGAGCTCGAAGCGATCGCGCACGCGGCTCGTAAAAATCGAAAGCTCTCGCGACGCGGCGTGGGAGGGAAGGGGACTTTAATTCGCGGGCGCGCGCGCGCCAACGCACTTTTTTATATTCTTTGATTTTTTACGCGGCCCGTTTCATAATAAACGCGGCACTCGACTGAAATTGGACGCGATGCGCCGCGCGCGGCTGCGAAATTGCTTTTTATTTCCACCCTCTTTTTAATCGTCGCTCTATCTCTCACTCGGTGTAATGTCGCCTCGTCCTCGCGTCGACGCTGTAATTTCCCGGCGTCGAATTATAGAGGGGGGGACGAACGACGGCTCTGCGGCTCTCCGCTCCCTTGTAAAATTGACGAAATAATTACGCGCGATTGATAATTAATTGATTCGCGCGGGGGATGGGATTGTTTGACTTTTTACTGATTATACATCGCCGCGAGTTTAATGGCCCGTCGCCAAAATAAATATATACGCTCTCGGCCGAGGCCGCGCCGGGGTACTTTTATTCATCGGAGTTCTTTTCGCGTCAACAGGTTTTGCGTGTGTATATTCGTTCAAAATTGGGTTGAAGAGCGATAGATTTTTGCGTGTATTTAGAAGGTCGCATTGTACGTGTATTTATTTTCAATGGTGTTCGCAGATAAAGTTTCGTCAATTTCGACTGTAAAATACGATAAAATGGCGAGCTGTAATAATTAGAGTTTCATATGCTAATTTAAGTCGCAGTGGTGTAAATTTGGTAAAATTATTGTAATGACAAATTTTACTTTGGAAACGTTGATAATACGTAAAATGAAAAGCACCCTCTCGCTTGATAATTCTTACCCTAAAATTTCAACTTTTGCGAATCTAGTCTTCTGTATTCATAAATAAAGATTTTAAACAATAAATATTTTAATTATCAAAAAAAATAATAGATGGTAAAGGTAAATGAATTTGAATATCAGTATGTGTTATGCGAGATGAGAGGAAAAACACTTGCCTAAACAAATAAACACTTGCATGCAATACAATCTTGACAAAAAAAAACTAATAATTCCACCAGTCAAGGCAAAACGTCTAGCTTAGAAGCTATTTATTCAGAACTATAAGCCTTTTCCCAAAAATGCATCCACGACGATCGACGAAGACCCAACAATTCCAACCAAATGATCACTCAATACTCCATCTCCCCTGCAGCCGTACCAAAAAGCCCGCGATATCCCCCACGATCGAGCGAGGAGAGAGAGAGAGACGAGCAAAACAAAGCAGCCGCTCTCGAAAATCCGAGGAAATGTCATTTCGTCGGATATACAGTCGGCGCGATGACTGCAGGAGCGTCGCCGGCAGCCTCGTCGCGCGTCATTCGGAGATTAAACTCGGGCGCGCGCGGGGCAGGCTCGAGCGTTAATTAAAGCCCCGCGCGCGCGCGCCGTTTCCCGGGATTTTTACGCCGCCGTCGCTGCACGCCGCGGCGTATATATATGTTCGAGCGCGCCTCTCGCGGGATTAATCGATCGCGCGCGCCGCTAATTTGCGCCGATGTGCGCGGCGGAGAGCTCTTTTTTTCGTTCACCGAGGTCCTTCTTTTCGGGGGGAGGAGGGGGACTGGAGGCCGCTCGTCGCGTCGTTTCGAATTTTCCGCGAAGCGCGGCTGTAATTGCGGATTGTCGAAGGCGCGGGCTGACGGAGCAGTTTTTAATTTGCTAATGACTCGGGTGGGCCGGATTGTCGAGCCGCGCCGAGGAGCTTAATTTGTTTTAGACGGTAATGAAACACGCGGCCGGAATGTTAGATCGCGCTCGATGGGATTAATCAATGTTTTTGCGTTCCGTTGATTATTCGAATCGTTTCGCTGAGTTTTTGGGATGTGCACAACGACACGAACTCTGATGTGGTAAAACCAGTTTCATTAGAGTCATTTTTTATACAAGTAACAACGAACGATTATCATCCGGAGAAAAACGTGCAAATTTAATTTTCAATTTTAGTTTTTATAATACAATAGGCGAAGAAAACAACTTCATACAAACCAGCGCAGAGCCTACAAAGCTCAAACGACTCTTCCTTTCGTCCGCTGCAATTTAAATCATTCCGCACGCGTCTTACTCCCCTGCCCTCCTAATCTGCATAATAATCAAAGCCTCCGATCCTTCCTCCGCGCCTCGAAATCAGCGCCGCCGACTCGAAATAACCCCACGCCACCCCCCGATTACGCATCGACGACGGCAGGGGTAAAGGAAGCAAAGTCGAGCGAGGCGGCAGACGCGCGCGCGACTTCCCTCCTTCGTCCGCCTCTTCCAGCGCGACGGAGGGAGGAGAGAGAGAGAGATAGATAGATAGATAGAAAATCCTTTATTCGCTTTGCAGCAAAACTAATTACATATATAGTTTCAATGTATAACATAGTTATAAAATTATTTGCAACATGTATAAAACAAATACTAATAATTTAAGTTTTTAATTTGGTCAAGGACCTTCGCTAACACTAATTAATAATTATTTAAACTTAACATCTAATTATCACAGTCAATTTACTATCACAGCCGCTTGACATTAATAACGGCTTAAAATCACTTAGTCAATTTTTACAATATTAAGCCGATAGGCTAAGTCGTCATTAGAATTAAGTGTACATGTAAATTGCAAAACAAAAAGTAAGTGTGAAAAAGTGAGTAAATAACCTCACTGACTAGAATAAAGTACCATGGAGTACAATGCCAACGCCATCTACCCCCATATA
>JAWWEO010020160.1:0-11168 GCA_035582975.1 Ormyrus labotus | reverse complement strand
GGACAAGTCTGCTGGCTGCCTCCGAGTCTTTTAAATTTGATCTTTGCTTTGTGACGTGGCAAAGCACAACGTCACAAGGTCAACAATTTGGAACCCCTAATTCCAGTGTCATACTCCAGTCGGGTAACGGGAGTGATCGCTATTGAGCGGAGGACTTTACAGTCCTCTTCGATTTCCTGAACCAATGCTCTTTAATTACCGAGGAACTCGTTGATGAGATTGATATGGTCACCACGGTTAGAGCAAATTCTGCAGATGGTTGGAACGGGCATGTAGACGGACAGTTAAATATGCCAGACGATGCCAGGCAGTGGAATGACGAACAGGGTAGGGAAAACAACCATAACGAAGAACCTGGGTCCGTAACTCGGAATTCAAAAGTGCCGGACAATACTGTGATCCATCAATCGCATCTTCTACCTCCTCCGCCACCTCCAACGGTTAACATCAATTCTGTGTTGCAAGAACATCCAGAATCATCGAGGCAAACCGGAACGAATCCGGCCTGGAGGACAAACGTACAGGATACGTCTCGATTATTAAATAGCAGGGTCCACAACTGGGAAGAGTCCGATTCAGAAGACGGCGGGGGTATCTCGGAACAGGAAGGAATACCACGATTTAGAGCCAGACGGACGGATCGGCCGGACAGCTATTCCTTTCGCTCCACGAAAGATATAGATCTAAGAACTTAGAGACCACTTGCTAGGAGTATTGGAATCCTGCCTCGCAAATCAGAGAAGAAAGTGAAAACCAAGTCGACTGACGATAGTATAAAATACATCAAGATGATACAAAGTTGGCATCTTTCGTTTGAAGGAAACGAGAAGGAGTGCGCGGAAGACTTTTTGGACCGATTACAAGACTTCAAGAAATCCTCGCAAATTTCGGGTAAAGATTTATTGAAAGCTTTGCCGAGTATTTTTTACCGGTTACGCCAGTCAGTGGTTCAGAACTGAAAAGCCAGATTTAAAAATGTGGAAAGAATTCAAAAAGGCGTTTCGATGTCAGTTCCTAAAGGAAGTAGATGAAGAGGATTTAATGGAAGAACTACGACGTCGAACGCAGGCTAAGGGAGAGAAGATCGCTCAATATCTGGCTAATTTTAAACTAATAGTGTATAAGTTCAAAGGACCAACAAGATGCGCTGATCAGGTTAGAATAGCGTACCAAAATTTGTGACCGGAATACAAGATCTATCTGGCAGACAGGAAGATTGAATCTCTAGGAGAATTGGAATAAACTTTTTGAAAGTATGAGCACATCCGAGAACTGAATAGTTCTTTTGTTTCTCCCCGACCTAAAGAGAAGATGACGATTCCGGAAGCGGCTTTCACCGGAGCTAGGTCGAGAGTAAGGTTGACGGTCATAGAATCGAAACGGCAAGTAGCCGCATTGTCGGAGGAAGTGGAATCCGAAGCTGGCAGCAAAAGGAAGAATAAGAAGGAGAAAAATAATACTTTCAGCCAGACTCCACGATCTGCCAGACAAACAAGGAAAGGAAGTCCTATGAAGGATCATATGCTGCTGTAGCCGCTATCGATCACCAACATACTCATAACCGACCAGAACTTCGAGGAAATTATCCCTCGACGAACCGCAACCGAGACAATTTTTATAATTCAAATGGAGCCAGACATGAGCTCCAAGGGATGAGGAGGTCTTGTGGCAATGCCAGTCGTTTATCAACGACTTTCAATAATCAGCCAGATCGCCAGAACCAGCGGAATTTTACAGCAAATGAGCTAGTCCGCGGAGAGTTCTATACGGCGTGTTTCGTATGCCACTTTGTTTGACCCAGGCGCGGAAATGTCATTAGTAATACCCGAGATCGCTGAGAGATTTGAAAGGAAAATCGCCAACATATCATCCGCAGTACAGAGTGCATTAGGAGATATTTCTCGGGTGAAAGGGAAACTCCATCTAAAAATACGAATCGAGGATGTAGAACGAGAATTATCAGTTAACGTAGCCAGCCATCTGGAACAAGAAATTATTTTAGGAGTGAATTTCTGCGATTTATTCGATCTCACCTTAAGGACGTTGAGTCGTACCTAGTGGCTCGACGAAGGAGAATGGAGGGAGTTCTCCCGAGGTGAATCTAATCATGACGGCATGGTATATGCTGAGTACGCCGGTATCAGCGAATTAACCACGAGCCAGTCCCGACGAGTGTAGAAGTTAGTAACATAATTAATTCCGGCAGCCACAGAGACCCTTGGAATGACAGCCTTAATCGAGTACCATATAGATGTGCAAGGAGCACCGCCAGTTCGTCATGGGGCTTGAAGGATTTCGGAACACCGGTTGGCCGCAGCTCAAGAAGAGGTGAAAAGGTTATACGAGCAAGGAATTATTGAACCCTCCACCAGCAAGTGGAGAAGTGCGCCAGCCCTTGTGTCGAAATCTGACGGGAGCATCAGGTTCTGCATCGATTATCGAGATATAAACAAAGTCACGAAAAAAGATGTGTACTCCGTGGCCAACATGGACGCTATTTTGGATAAATTAAGAAAGGCCAGATTCATTACCAAGATAGATCTTAAGCATGCGTACTATCAAGTACCCTTAGATTGGACGAGCCGCAAGTATACAGCGTTCGCAATACCCGGCTCCGGCCTCTGGCAATTTATATGCCTGCCGTTCGGGATCACTAACGCACCTATGACATTTCAGAGGTTGGTGGATGCCTTATTTGAACCGGAATGCGAGCCGTATATCTTTGCCTACCTAGATGACATCATTATTGCCACAGAAGATTTCGCGGAACACTTAAAATAGCTAGAATTTTCTCTTAAGAAGCTGGTGGATAGTGGTTTATCAGTGAACCGAGAAAAATGTGAATTTGTTCGGAAGTAACTTATCTAGGTTATCGTCTAAATAAAGATGGTCTGAGACCTGATCTGGACAAAGTTAAGCCAGTCAGAGAATATTCTCGCTCTAAAAATCTCAAGGAACTCCGGACGTTCCTAAGAATGATCTATGATACGCTAGGTTTCTGCCCAACAACGCAGAAATCAAATTACCGTTGTTGAAACTAATCCGTAAAGATGCCTTTGAAGGGCCGATTAGCCAGATCGGCATTGGAGCTTCAACAATGGGATTTTGAAATCATATACCGGAAAGGAAGATTACATCAAGTGCCAGACGCTCTTTCTCGTGGAATTGAGGAAGAATTGGGCCAGGTAGCCGCTATCCAAGAGATTAGAAATCCTTATTATCTCAAGAAGTTAGAAGAGGTTAGCCAGATGCCAGACAAATTCACACATTGGAGAATAGAAAATGGGTTGTTATATCGATTCCGAAATGACCCGTTGCTCAATCCAATTACTTACGGTCAAGAAGGTTGGAGGTTGGTAATCCCAGCAGAAAAAAGGGATCGAGTGATGAGGACACCCACGGAATGAAGTCGACGGGTCATCTAGTGATCGAGAAAACCTACGATCGGATCGCGGCTGAGTAGTATTGGCCAGGGATGTGTCAGGACGTCTACGCTTGCGTGACTTCGTGTATTACTTGCCAGAAGTACAAAGTGGCACAACAAGGACCAAAAGGATTGATGGGGAAAAGAGTCGTAGAGCAACCATGGACTGTAGTAGCTGCTGATCTAATGGAATTTCCTCAGAGCAAAAGCCAGGTGAAATATCTAATAGTATTTCTAGATTTATTCACGAGGTGGGTGGAGCTGAAAACCATAAGGAAAGCGACCGGCAAGGCAGTCGCTCGCGCTTTCGAGGAATTAATTCTATTCCGGTGGGAAACACCTAGATTTTTGTTGACTGACAATGGCAAAGAATTTATGAATAAGAACCTAGAGCAGACGCTATCGCAGTACGGAGTAAAACATATTACTACTCCACCTTATCATCCTCAGGCCAATTCCGTGGGGCGGAGCAATAAAACTCTGAAGACCATGATTGCCAGTTATGTCGACAAAGAGTATCAGGATTGGGATAAGTACCTACCAGAATTTAGACATGCGGTTTACACCGCTACCCAAGCCTCGTTAAAAGTTTCGCCAGCCTTCCTGAATTATGGAAGACAGCCTTTGCCAGTCAAGAGTCTCCGAAGAGAGGTCGAGGATATTCAGGAAGTAATCGCTAATATGCCAGAGAACTGGATCGACAGATTAAAGAGACTGGATGCCCTGCGAGATCTAGTGGTTAAATTTATAGACGAAAGCCACGAGAAACAGAAGAGGTATTACAACCGAGGGCGAAGACATGTGGAGTTTGAGGAAGGAGACCTGGTGTTAAGAAGAATGCATCCACTGTCAAACGCATTGAAGGGCTACTCCGCCAAGCTGGAAGTGAAATATGAAGGACCTTTCCAGATCACCAAGAAGTTATCTCCAACTGTATACCGCTACCCAAGCCTCGTTAAAAGTTTCGCCAGCTTTCCTGAATTATGAAAGACAGCCTTTGCCAGTCAAGAGTCTCCGAAGAGAGGTCGAGGATATTCAGGAAGTAATCGCTAATATGCCAGAGAACTGGATCGACAGATTAAAGAGACTGGATGCCCTGCGAGATCTAGTGGTTAAATTTATAGACGAAAGCCACGAGAAACAGAAGAGGTATTACAACCGAGGGCGAAGACATGTGGAGTTTGAGGAAGGAGACCTGGTGTTAAGAAGAATGCATCCACTGTCAAACGCATTGAAGGGCTACTCCGCCAAGCTGGAAGTGAAATATGAAGGACCTTTCCAGATCACCAAGAAGTTATCTCCAACTGTATATCGGGTTGCGACCCGCAACAACAAACAAGTTGCTAAGGTTCATATCACGGATATTAAAAAGTTCATTCCTCGGAGAGGAACAGATTAGGGGAGGGAAAGGGAACTTCGTTCATGCCAAATAACGGAAAAATGCTAGTCAATGCCAGTTTCCCAGTCGATGCCAGCTTCGCCAGTCGATGCCAGGTTTACTAACATCATATCTAACAGTTCTTTGTGTTGTCCGTGACGTTTTTTATTAGGTAAGCGGCGAATCAACGGAAACTGTTCTAGTGTCGTCTGTGATGTCTATCCCGTGTTGTGATTAAGTGTTCTCTCCCGATGCCAGACAAATGGAAAATCACGATTTTCATTTTCCAGATGACATCATCAAAGAACTCCGGAAAAGTCCAGGGCGGAGAGGAAGTACCGCCGAAACCGAAGGCCAAGGCAAACCCAACGAAGCCACCATCATTCTGCCAGGGGAAAACAGGGTAGAGAAGGGGTCGGGAGTCTCGGACTATGTATCCAACCTCGAGCGAGAGATTCTCGCCATAAAGGCGGCTTTGGAGGAGGCTGGGGAGGTTGCTCCTCCGGAGGCGCTCTCCATCCCTGACCCTATGATGACAGTCGCCGGTTCTGGGGGGAGAAACCAGGAGGTGAATCCGGGTAAATCCCACCCAGAGCCGGCTCGCGATTAAATGGAACCATCCGTTGAGCAGCGGGTGTCGGAGGCTACTCTACTTGTTGGCTCGTAGCCTCGTCCGTGTATCTTGACGCGTATTTTACAGTGTGTGTGTGTGTGTGTGTGTGTGTGTGTGTGTGTGTGCGTGCATGTGTGCGTGTGCGTGTGTGAAATGAAAGAACATTAATAAATTAATTACATATTTATTAGTGAAAAATTAAATGTACATAGAATGAAATATTTCTCTATTATTGAATTGTGATATGGCGCCATGGGGAGAAGAAGTAGAATCGACATGTTCTATAGTATCCTCATCATATATGTCACACTGCTGCTGCTGTTGATTTCTCAGTAACCACTCCTTTAGATTATGTACATTTTGTGGCGCACAAATGGGCTTGATGGATCGTGTACGTATCGTACATGCAATTTGATCCTCCTTCAATAATGTCTTTAATGCAGGGCAGTCTAAGTCATCGAGATTCAGATATCTGGAAAAGAAAAAAGAAAACATACTTACGTAAGAAAGATATGAAGGCATTCTCGGAATAATGCGCAGAGCCAACGCATTTTCTCTAATCCTTTGACGAAGATATGCTCAGAATTTTTGAGAGCATCTCTCAATAGTACTTTTCGACACTGGTGTGGAAGTTGATTATTTACCTCGTGAGACATTTTTCTCCCGGGCGAAGCGAGGGAGAAAAGTCTCACGAGGTAAATAATCAACTTAAACACTAGTATCGAACATTATTTTATACCACGAGCGCCGAAAAATCATGTTAAAGTCGTGATTTTGAGGTTAGAGTGGTATAAAACAACTTTTGCGAGTTTTTGTGGAATCTCACCCGAATCCCAGGGTATACCATAGTAATTTCGTTCTAACCATCTGTTAGAATTTTGATACAACTCGTGGAGCCACTTCCACGGGTAGGGTGATTGGAAATGGTAAACTTGAGGAATAGAATTTTGATGGCTAGTTCTTTGACTATGAAGTGGTCGCCGTGGGCTTTGAAGCCCTGTACATCTACAATATAGTCCTTATGTAGACTGCTGCTGCTGCTAAGCATTGTATCTCCAAAGATATTGTTAGACTTTCAACCGCCTGTGACGTCATTCGTCCGTTGTCGACCGTGGCTCCCTCCAGTAGAGGTTTGAACACCCATGATGTCGTTCTTCCGTAGCCCGCTGTGTCTCACTCCCGAATTGTACATGACTGATCTGAAAATCAGAATGAGTTCCTCGACGAAAAGGAGCTCCTTTTATACTGACGATCCACCTCCTTCCACGGTATCCAATCACCCCCACCATCCCTTTGGTGCTATATAAAGAGCAGCAAATTCGTCCCATCTTCACTTGTCGTGCATCGTCGACGTCGTTGACTGAAGGAAGAGTTGGTCTCCAGAAGAAGGTGCAGGTTCGAGAGATCACCGTTTAGCGTCGTCGTCGTCGAGCGGTAGACTGTCAGTCCTCCCACTTCTTTTTATCGGGGATATAAGTAGACGCAGGATCGAGAGAGCTTCAGTCGCAAGCAAAGCAGTCTTGAAGAGTCTTTAGATCCTCGTGAGTATAAAAAAGAGAGAGAGAGAGAGAGTTAATCTTTTTGTGAATTTCCAGATTTGAGAAATCAGTCCTGTGAAGCAGCCATCCTCAGATCCGGGATCCGGGATCATCAGTCGAGTTGAAGCTACTAGTTCAATGGAGGGAGATATCGCCATGCTAGAAAGGTCTTCTTCAGAGGACGACATCATGTCTCCAGAATATTTCACTAAAACAATCGAGCTATTACTAAAATCTGTAAATTATGCGAAAAATAGTGATACAGCTTCCACAGATATAGAATCATAGTTAAATATGTGCATGGAAGCTATAAAATCTCTTGAAAAAATATCACTTATAGATACTTTATCTAGATTTCAAATGCAAAAGTATCCAACCTCTTTGATACATCTGCTAACTATTAGAAATAAATTACACAGTTTGATGAAGGAGGGAAGTAATTTACAACATCATCCTTCAAATAATGTAGAAAAAGTTCGATGGGATGAAGTGCAATCAGCCTTCAGAAAACGTATTAGATCAGTAGTTATAAGTAATATCACATATTTAGAATTTAAGTCATTCATAAGCGATGCGCAGACTATTTTTAAATCTAAAATAACTCCAATCCTTAAAAGTTATAATGCTTTGAAAGTTTATGCCGAACTTGCGGCCGAATATGTAATTGAGAAAAATGATTCTGAAAGTGTTGAAATTAAATACTTCAATGCTGAGAACGCTGCAATGTACGAAGTAACGGATTTAGATGAGTGATTTGATCTCCATGTAACACAAGTTATAGAGAAAGAGATGGATGAATTTCAAGAGAGAGGTTTTGGCTGGAGTCTACGACATATTTTGAATCTTGCTATATTTATTAATAAATTTAATCCAATGAGAGGTTAAGTTTAAGTTTAAGTTTAAGTTAAGTTTTAAGTGGGCTGTACGTTCAGCCATACATCCTCAGGAAAATCACGTTGAACGCGTCTCACTTTATCGATAATTTAAAAACGAGTTAAACTTTAAAAATATAGAATTTCCGGTATTAGCAAAAGATATAAGTAAATTTGAAAAATTAAATGACATCTCTGTTAATGTATATATTCTAAAAAAAAAATACAGATTATTTTAACGTACATCCATGTCTTATAATATCTTCGAAGAAAACGAGTCATGCAAACTTACTTCTCATCCAGGATGTTTATGTCGAAGAAGATGAGGATATGAATATTCCCGAAGAGGCATTGGTAAAGATACTCCTCTGCCTAAAGTTCATTATGAATGGATAAAAAATTTATCTCGCCTAGTAAGAAGTCAGCTAACAAAATATAAGAAAAAATGTTATATTTGCAATAGATGTTTACATTTCTTTAAAACAAATGATCAACTTAGGGAACATGAAATAGATTGTAGTCTGATCAATAAATATAAGATACAATTACCCGATCCAAATGATAATATCGTTTTATTTAAGAACTTTAATCGAGAAATAAAAGTACCTTATGTGATTTATGCTGATTTCGAATGTATGTTAAAGCCGGTTGATGAAGAGGTACAGGTATTACAAGAACATCAGGCTTACAGTATTGGATTCTACCAGAAATGTAGTTGTGATGATACAAGATCGATGTATCGAAGCTATAGGAAAAAACAACTACATGATGATGTGGAAACTCCTGCGGAGTGATTTATCCGAAATCTAGAAGTGCTTGCTAGTAATCTGCAGCAGCTGCACGATGAACCTAAAGATCTGGATCTTACACGTGAAGATGAGGAAGCATTCGGTAACGCTTCATCTTGCTCCATATGTGGTAAAGAATTTGTTTCGAATGATATAAAAGTTAGAGATCATTGTCATCATTCGGGAAAATTCAGAGGTGCTGCTCACAATGATTGTAATATCAATTTTAAAGACGCAAGATTCATTCCCGTTGTATTCCATAATCTCACCGGCTATGACTCACATTTCATCATTAAGGAAATTGCGACTGCTGTGAATTTCAAGGGTCATGTACAACTCATTCCTGAGAATAAAGAACGATACATATCCTTCACCAAGTACATTGATGGTACTGATATAAACTTTAGATTTATAGAATCCTTTAGATTTATGGCTTCGTCTTTGGAAAAGCTAGCATCTTATTTAGAAAAACTTGATATCACTAAAAGTATATTCAGAGAAGATAATTACACGGAAGATCAAATTAAGCTATTACTTCGAAAGGGGGTTTTTCCTTACAATTATGTAAGTTCTTTCGAGAAGTTGGGCGAAAGTGAGCTTCCTTCGAAAGACAGCTTTCTTTAGTAAATTGTATAATAACAACATCTCGAATACGGACTATAAGCATGCGAAAACGGTGTGGAACACTTTCAACATCAAAACTCTCGGTGAATATTCCGATTTGTATATGAAAACTGATGTTCTTCTCTTAGCCGATGTCTTTGAGAATTTATGTTCGACATGTTCATGCTATGCTAAAATATACTAAAGTTCAGCTCGAACTGATTACAGATATAGATATACTGCTATTCATGGAGAGGGGGATCAGAGGTGGAGTAAGTCAATGTTGTAATCGATATGCTAAAACAAACAATATATGAGTGAAGGATATAACTCAGAGGTGGAAGAAAAATATCTTATGTATTACGATACTAATAATTTGTACGGATGGGCCATGACGCAGTATTTACCTACAGGAGGCAAATGGTATGAGCATTGCAACGCTCCAGGCTATTTTTATGTTTCGGAAGATCATTCGATAGGTTACATTTTAGAAGTAGACTTGGAGTATCCTTCAGACATCCACAATGAGCATAAGGACTTGCCGTTATGTCCAGAGCATCTAGCATCGCCTAATTCAAAGCAGAAGAAGCTTATGACAACGTTGTACAATAAGCAGAGGTACGTTATACATTTCCGCGCCCTCAACCAAGCAATCGATCATGGTATCATCCTGAAGAAGGTGTACAGGGCACTACAGCTCAATCAAAGTCCATGACTCAAACCGTAAGTTGACTTGAACACGGAGAAGCGGAAGCAGGTGAAGAACGAGTTTGAAAAGCTCTTTTTTAAACTCTTCATTAACGCAGTCTACGGTAAAACTATGGAAAACAAAAGAAAACATGTCGATGTGAAACTTTTCAGCAAGTGGGAGGGCCGTTACGGGTCCGAGGCATTAATTGTCAAACTCAATTTCCACAGCCGCTCATTTTCGACGAGAATCTCATAGCTGTGCAGCTTACAAGAACAGAGATTTCAATAAGAAAACCAATATACGTTGGGCTGTCTGTATTGGATATTTCAAAGACCCTTGTGTACGATTTTCATTATTCATACATGAAGCAAAGATTTGGTAATAAGTATAACCTCTTGTATACCGATACAGATAGTCTAATATATGAAATTCGAAGAATCAATGTGTATGACATTATGAAAACCGATATCGATAATTTCGATACATCGGATTATGCAGAAAATAATCCATTCAGGATTCCTCGAAAAAATAAAAAAGATGTAGGTTTGATGAAGGATGAATGCTGTGGGAATATTATGACTGAATTCATAATATAGGATTCCACTACATAAAAAAAATTGAAGAGCATGTTTTTCACATCTTTAAAAGATTTATAAAAATTATATGAAAAATCTTGAATATAGTGTATTATGTTAAAAATAAGGTTTAATTTTGTTAAGAATATATAAGTTTAAGTAGACCAAAATAAAGAGTTGAACATTTATGTATATCATACTATTCCATCAGCTTGAAACTATGTTTTTGCAAGAACCAGGGCAACGATATACAATAATCCCAGTAGAAAGTAGAAACTAAAAATAGCATGATATCGGATTCCACTACATAAAAAAAAATGAAAGAGCATGTTTTCCACGTCTTTAAAAGATTTATAAAAGTTATATGAAAAATATTGAATACAGTGTATTATGTTAAAAATAATATATTTTATTTTATAAAAAAATAATAATGTTAAAACAAACACAAATATAAAATTTGTTCAGTAATCAATAATAATAATAAAATTTATATTAAATAGAATTTATATTAAAAATAAATTAATAATTATATTAGTGTTAGTGTTAGTAAATTATTATATAAACTAAATTATATACTGTAACGGGGCAACTTTTAGTGAAAAATGAATTAATAATCAATATTTATTTTATTAACTAGCCGGGTGTTTCTCTTACACCGCGGCCGTTCCGTGTACAACGCTGCGGCT
>JAWWEO010020159.1:0-11170 GCA_035582975.1 Ormyrus labotus | reverse complement strand
GCCGCAGCGTTGTATACGGCCAGGCCGGGGTGTGAAGGAAACACCCGGCTCGTTAATAAAATAAATAGTGCTTATTTGTTAAAGTTACACAAAAGTTGCTCCGTTACAATATATAACAATTATTGCTTTTCCCCGGGTTATGTGTTATTATATATATTATGACTCCGATTAGCTGATTGGCTGCGGTAGCGAGCTCGCCGCAGGCGCCGGTGCATGCGAGCTGATTAGCGCTCGCGAACCCCTCCACAAGGTATACTACTCTGAGTGGTAAGCGGGCTACAGAGATTTGGGTCAGGAAGTTGAATTTCGCGAAGGTTTACCACAGAGCAGCGACTACACTGGCGATACCAGACCGAAACTAGTCATCATCGACGACTTTATGCGCAAGTTGTCATCGGGCGGTTCTGTCGTCGATATTTTTTCCTCTCATCATCATTCTCTGTCCGTTATTTTTATGACGCAAAATGTCTTCCATCAAGGAAAAGGACAGTGCGATATATCTCTGAATGATCACTACATTGTTTTATTTAGAAACTTGCGCGATCATTCTCAAATAAACCATCTGTCGCGTCAAGTGTGCCCAGAGGATCCACGCTTCTTACAAGAAGCTTTCTGGAATGCTACATCGAAACCCTACGGCTATCTCTTGCTCGACTCGAAGCAAGATATACCCGACAATTGTAGATATCGCACTTATATTTTTCCCGACCACAAGTTGCTTTACGTCTACGTTACAAGAAATAAAAAGATAAAAGATAACGACGCTTCTAAGCTCGCACCAGTTGTCTCTCTTTAATGGCTCTGAAGAGAATTATTACTCCTCGTCCTTTTGCTCACAAGGAGGCAATAATTTTTAACGCTCTTTATCACCTCAACAATCAATAACGAACGGTTGCCTTACAAAAAGCAGATTCAAAGCTGGTGCGTCACATATGCCCGCTGGACAAGGGACACAAGAATCGTCTGCGCAAACACGCAAATACTCTACGAACGCTGGCCGAACCTCGCATGAGTTTGTGCAAAAAGAAATCATTGCGCAAAGAGACGGATTTTTACCTGCTCTATTAGCACCTATCGTTGGAACTATTTTAGCCAACATCTTGATTAAGTGAAAAAAAAAAGAGAGCATAGATCGAATACAGAGCGTACTTGCGAACGGTAACACGGCCTTAAAGTCGGTGCAAACGCCCGGTACTGTCACGAGCAGATTAGACTTAAAGTTGAACGAAATACTAAATTCATCGATGTGTAAAGACGAACGAGAAAAATGGGCACGATATTCATTTTAAACGACTTGGAGCGCCCGCTCATAGAGCGCTCTCCCACCTCGCCTTAACGGCAAACAGCGACGCACAGACATTCTCCCCTCTTGACGAGCACCTCACGGTGTACTGCGTCAACTCGGCGACCAAAATGACACCGGCATCAGTCACCTTGTCCAATGTTGCCAAAGTTAATAAAAATTAGGAATTCGTTATGGTAAAACTGGTTACTCGCGAGCCAAGTATAACTCTGGCGATCTGGTTCGCGTCAGTCGCGCGAGAACAGTCTTTCAGAAAGCATACGAGGGCGATTGGACTTTGGAGATATTTAAGATTGCCCGAGTTTCAGAGACATGACAGCCACCAGTATATATTTTAGAAGATTTGTCCGACGAAGAAATTGACGGATTCTTTTACGAAGAAGAATTGAGCAGACTTCGAAAAGATTTGAATCAAGATTTTTTCGCGATCGACAAAGTTTGAAAAAGCCGAGGTAAAGGACGCTCCAAGGAATATTTTGTCAGTTGGAAAGGATATCCAGATAAGTTTAACTCTTAGGTGAAAGCGGATCAATTAAAAAAGAAATAATGAGAGATCAATTTCACGTCGCGTTACCTATCAACAGCAGTATGAATTATTTTTCGGAAACAACACAACAACACGCTTTACTACACAGTTACTTCAATAGATGCTTTACAAGGATCGTAGTCAGTTGCGCTTACGGAAGTTCAAATACCGATGACCTTTCAACACGTTTCATCGGAAAAAGAGAGACTAGTCTCCATCAAACGTATTTCCCATTCGAATCTTAAGACCAATGCAGCAAGAGTGGAAAGTTTTAGTATTGCTGAATCGTTGGTTCGACCTGGCGTTTATAGAAACGTTCACGAGTTGCTGCACGAAATTAATAATTTAAATTGAATCAAACGACACTTGAAATTGACCATCGAAAGAGGGTCTTACGCAATGGTCAAAAGAATTTGCGCAAAAACTTCCTGCATCGGATTCAATCACGAGCTTTGTCTTTCCAATAAGTTACGAAAAATTTTGGGGATTGACAAAATTTCTACCATAGTCATAAAGGATGATGAGTCTATAGAAGGTAGTAACCCTGCGTATCTTTCGAATGGTTTACCCTCTATGGTGATGATTTACACTAGCATATGTGAGCCGTATGTGACTGGAGATATGCAGTTGCGTTTGTTACGAGCTGTATCGTTAAACATCGACGATTACACTTATGGTACTACGAGAACCAAGAGTTTTTCCCACCTATGTACCTACCTTTATTATTTACATCGTTTCAGACTATTGAAATCGATTAAGGAACCAATGCGGGGAGCATTCGATTACGGAATACTTCGAGTGATACTACATTTCAAGAGGACGGATTAAAATTGTGCGCTACAAAGAATACTTTAACGTACAAATCGGAAATGGCTACGCTAGAGGTGTGGGCTTATACAGAGAGGTGCTCCACATGGGTGGGGTAGGACGTGTCTACATTGGTTCACCTTATCAAAGAGGTCACGACGGCATTGGTTCATTCCTGGCAGGTATATTTCGTCGAGTTCTCTCACTCTTCACTTGAGGTGCAAAAGCCGTTGGGAAGGAGGCGCTGCGCGCTGGTATGAATATTATGCCTGACGTGGCTACGAAAAATAAACCAATCAAACAGGCTTTTCACAGCCGTGAGAGAATTTGGTGATGTTTTGAAAAAGAAGGCCGAAGAGAAATTGATCAAGTTGATGGAGGGGTCAGGATATAAGATAATGGCTCATGCACAAGCACTTTCAAAGACAATAGCCAAATATGCTCTTACGAGAGTAGAAATCAAAGCTGTAACCATGCACAACGGTATTCACGGCGAAACTTTTGATAATATTATATTGGGTCAGCTTCCAAAGAGAATTATTATTGGTTTTATTGATAATAAAGCTTTCAGCGGAGATAGAAAATTTAACCCTTTTAACTTTCAATATTTTAATATACATTTTTTATGTTTGTACGTTGACGGTTTGCAAATACCTTCGAAACCGCTGTAGCCGGATTTTAAATCGAAAAAATTATACGTGGACGCTTACCGTACTCTTTTTTCTGGTACCGGTATACACATTCTTAACAAAGGAAATCAAATTACGCGTGAGGCTTATCCATCCGGATACAATCTATTCGCCTTCGACTTGACTCCCGATTTATCGGCTAATGATTGCAGCCATTGGAATTTAGTTAAGCATGGTAGCGCCAGATTAGATGTACGCTTCACCGATGCTTTGATAAGCACGGTAAACTGTATCGTGAACGCAGAGTACGCTAATATCTTGGAAATTGACGCTTCGCGACTAGTCATCGTCGACTTTAGCGGGTAAGTCAGATGGCGCTGCCGTCTTAGGCAGGATGGACGGTCCCAGTTACTGGTACGGTGTTAGTCTGCTTCGAATCTTGCTAGTCTTCACAAGTCTTAAAACACAATAGAATTGATTGTAGATATTCAGTGTTTCAAAGGATTGAATTTTAGTACGGTACCAAAGGAGGTTGCCGTGATTGCGATTAATGGTGATTTTAATGCTCATTGGCGTGTAGCCGCGTCTACACCCATCGAATGTCTGACTGAAGACGCAAGAATAATTGGCTGGCTCAACATCATTATGGCATTGACTACTTTGATAGTGAAGTGTCTTTGAAAATGCTTTACAAAACCTTGCGCGAAATCACAAAAACAGAAGGAAAAATATATATTAGAGGAAGCGTAAAACAGTTAATATTACAAAAAATTGTATATTGCGATATAATTAATTTAGTATCCTATTTTGATTGTCCGTCTTTCGATACTTTATCATCTGATATTTATTGCATTTATCACACTATTAAACCGTGCTTTAAAAATTTCGCTGTGCCTTAAATAACGTTTATCGCTTAAAATCTTGGGTATTTCGAAGTCGTCAAAAAAAAATTACGGAGATTAGTTATGGACAGTTTTGAAATTTTGAAGAATCTTTCGCAGCTCTATTTACACACCGTAGGCGTATCATCTCAGCCGATCAGATACCGCGGGTGTGGACGAAACCGACGGCGTTTGTTTTAAACACTGACGATCATACGAAGCCTGAGATGCATTGGGTGGCTATATACGTCGATAAATCTAGCAACGGTTTTTATTTCGATAGTTTTGAGTTTCCGCCTTTTATACCAGATAACATAAACCGAATGCGTAAAAATTATAAAAAGTTTCGCTGGAATGTTGTACAACTGTAGAGCGAATCTTCCCATGTATGCGGACTATTGTATCATGTTCTTAAATCATATGGCTTACTGGTGCGGGTTTCAATAAATTTCTCAATAATTTTACCGATGATTTGTTGAAAAATGATGAAATAGTAAGGCGATGCGTACGATATAAAAATGCTGACAGAAACTTCATCGGAAACGGCGGTTGCAGCGTCAGATGTTTACAAACTTTCAGTTCTAAAATGTCATTGATGTAAGTCTATACATATTTAATTTTCTTAGAAAGTGAATCTTGAAGCGTCTGGATTTTCAGTTCTAAGATGTCGTTGATGTCTATAAATTGTTTAATTTTCTTGGAAATTGAATCTTAAAGCGTCAGCATTTTCATGTCGTTCAAGCGCAATTCGACACTCTTTGTCTCGCGCAATAACTTTTGAGAATATCTGTGACGTTTATAACTATTCGAGAATTTTTTACCACCACCACGTTTCGAGAGTATATCAACGGGAAGCCTGGAGCTCTCTCGATGTAGTCGTTTCTATCCGTCTGAAGACGCAAGTCGAGGTGGCTGATCAACAGCAAAGCAATCGTCATCCACATCAGATATTCGACTCTCTTTATAGACTCAACAAATATTATACGAAAAAGATTACCGTTGGTTTTGAGTACGATAACTTGAAGGACCAAAACTATACACCTCTGGTGCGGCTATTGGGCACAGATTTTGAAGGAATTGCTTTTTTCATACGAGGAGTGGATAGAGTTTAAAACAGTTTTTCTGATGTTGCGAAGTATTTTCGTGGTTTCGCTGATGAATTAATGAATCAGAAGATTTATGGCAGTGGATGGACCTTAACATTTACAAGGAGTCATCAGGATAAAGCTATCTAAATCGAGGAGAACAAACGACCCGTTGCACCTGAACCAGTTAAGCGATATCGAAGTAGAATCATAATGAAGAAGGTTACGTTTGATTGTTTGTACGAATATTTAAAACTTGTTACGAGTAGTTTAAGTTGCGTTGCGAATGAAATTTTAATATATATTGTTAATAAAAGCGGTCTTATGCATGAAGCGCAGATAACATTGTACACGCCTGATATTGTTAAAAACGTTGTAAATGTAGCTGACGATACTGTATTTGCATCGATCACGAATACTGTAGAAACATGATTGAAAGCCACGAAGGGTTAAATATTACTTAGCAAAACGAATATAATCGATTTATTTTATCAATTTATATCATTACATATGTATAATATTGTAACTGCATTGAACGAATCCATATATCAATAAATAATTTTTTCATTGTACATACTTTTTATAATTTATTTATCAGTTTTCTGTTCCTAATACTTCTTTTTTGATTTTTAAAAGTTTAATAGTATTCATTTATAGCTGAAAATCTTTTCGTCTTTAATTCTTTTCAAAAATTAAATTTAATATAAATTAAAATTTTATAAAATCCCCAATTTTTTCCGATGTAAAAGATTATGCGAGGTTAGTAGAGGGGGTAACCCCCACCGGGTACTCTGGGAATCGTGGTGGGGGTCATGCCCCCACCAGACACTCTGGGGGGTCATATTGGGGGGTGTACAGTTTATTGTTTAATTATTTGTTCATTAGTAATGCTTGTAACGGTTCACTTTTGGAACCGTACAAATTAAATATTTACTGGCTCTGGCTACTAGGAGCAGCCTGGATGGGTACCCAGGAACAGAAGCTCAGGCAGGCATGCTATATGAATAGCCTGGCCCTTAGAAACCTTAACACCGTTAAGGAATCTGCAGTTCAAGAAGGCTCTGCACAGCCATACATAATTAGAAAAACCTACACTTCCACAACCTAAGTACGCGAAGGCTCTTGAGTGCCTGTACAGTCAGCGAAACCTAATACGCATAAACTACAACACATTCACACTACACTTAACACTGGCGATGGCCCCAGATCCAGAAGAAGAAGACGGCTTGCTCCTTCCCTGGACATTTGATAGCTGGGGCGGATCCTCAAATGGCTCAGATCTCTGTGCTCCTCAGCAAAGTGCCAATGACCGTGTAACAGATAATAAACTATATGTAACATCAATACAAGATTGATAAAACATTGGAAATACACATAACCGATGCTTATGAAGACCTTGAGTGTCGGAGAAATCCTGAAGAATGAGACCCAGGAAGTGGATCAGCATACACTGCCCCTGGAAAGTTAAAACTAATATATCTACCATTATGAAACAAATCATATTGGAAGTACACGTACCTGATTGGAAGCAGAAATACAGCCTAAAGAAGATATTTCCTTGCAGAAGATTTAGAGCCTGTTGTCCTGGCTGAAACTCATCACCTCAGTGGAAACTGAAAAGAATTCAAGGAGATCTTAGCAAGAGGGTTAAGTGTAAAGTTATGCAACCTGCAATTCTAAGGATGTTGTCGACGATCCCAGTGGTCGAAAAATGTTCAGATCATCGGTCTAGCATCACTAAGAAGAAAATCAGCTGTCAAGATAACCTCATTACTAGAACTGTACAACGCAGCGTCGGTCAAGCCCGGAGCTGAAAGCGCGCAGACTATGCTTGTGCGCGACGGTCATGCACGAGCTGAAGTGGGTCCCTCGTGAACTATGATCGGAGGAACCGCGTGCCGCTGTCTTATCGATGGCGACACTCTGTTCCTGACCGTCGTAGTTAATTATTTTTCGTTGTAAAATCTTCGTTGAGCAACCGAGACCCGAACTCATAGGAAAACCGAACCTCCAGAGATACTTCAATAGTGACCTTCCAGTCGATTGTAAGTCAAGTCTCAGTAAGTAATTTCAGTTTGTGCGATTCGACATCGCGTCGCGTTAATCTCTAGCGTCCGTGATAGCGTCAATTGAACACGCTCGGGATAGTTTCAGTGCTCTGTATAATTCGTGTTGCTTTTTCGGCAGCTGGCGCTCACTTTATATTGTGTTTTAAATAAATATTTTAAGTGTTATATTTGATAAAAGAATTTCGTGAGTGTTTATTAAAACCCTCCCTCGATTCCTTTTCGGTAAAATAATTAAGGGTTATATGCTTTCCACCGGGTTACGTCATTGTGGGATGGACAGTGTATTTGTTTAATTTGTTTTATTCATTAGTTTATTAATAATGGTTTCCCGTGGATTACGTTGTTGAGGGATGCTCAGTTTATTGCACAGTCTAATTATTTTTATATGTTTATTAATAATACTTTCCCCCTTGTTACGCGGGTGCAGAGTTTATTTTTTAATTATTTGTTTATTAATAATGCTTCCCTGAGTAGTGGGATTATGAGGTGTACTGTTTAATTTTTTTTTTTTTTTTTTTTAGAAGAGTGAAGAAATCTTTAATAGACTGTCAGGGGGCCGGGCCTCTGGCGTGTGGGATCTCTGCGGCACGGAGGGTGCCGGCCTACTCACTACAACCTCACCCCCTTGATGCATGCCCGCCGACTGCATTCCGCAGTTAAAATTGCAGACCAGAGTTGGCGGGAGTCCCCTCGAGGGGACCTCCTCCCCCTGCCTTTAAACCCCGCCCCGGAATCCACCGTTAGGCATTACTTCGGGAAGGGGACCAGGGTGATTGCGATCGGGGCACTCTACTTCCTTAAAAAATTACTTCCTGCTTACCTTAGGGGAGGTCCGCCTTCTTTCGCTTCAGAATATCCTAGGCGAAGTTGGCGACTCTTCCCCAACTCTCCATGCTGGCGAGCATGACTGGGACGATGCCTTCCGGGGTTACCCTTCCGACATCGTCTTCCAGTCTGCTCCTCTCCCCTTGCCACCGCCCACATACAAAAAAAGTATGGTGGACATCGCCTTTGGCGGACCCACAGTATATACAACTGGGGTCCGACACCTTGCCCATCCTGTGCAGGTACCCGCGGAAGTATCCGTGTCCAGTCAGCAGCTGGGTAAGGTAATAATTTACCTCTCCGTACTGCCGACCGATCCACGGGCCCACCTGGCTTATCAGCCTGGCAGTCCACCTTCCGCGTATTTCCTGCTCCCACCGGTCTTGCCAGCAGGCCAAGGATTGTTCCCTGGCCCGCTTCTTCCCTTCGGTTTGGCTAAGAATATCCTTCGTCTTGTAGACGGACTTCCGCTCCTGGGCCAGAAGATCGATCGGGATTACCCAGACGATCACTAGGGATGTCGCTTCCGAGACCGTGCGATACGAACACGCTACACGAAGTGCGCATCGCTGTACAGCCACCATGCGCCTGCGATACATTTCGTAACGCAGCGCGTCGGCCCAAACTTCAGCGCCGTAAAGCATCACGGACTCGGCAGCGCGCATTAACAGCCGCCTGATGCAGGGACGTGGTCCACCCACGTTGATCATGACCCTGCAAAGGAAAGCCGCTAGCACCGCCGCCTTGTCCGCGGACCTCCGAATTTGTTCCCAGAAGGTGAACTTCGTATCTAGCATCACCCCCAGGTACTTCACGGATGCCTATACCGACACCTCACCAATTTTCAGCGGCTGCACTGTCGGTATGTGCTTCTTCGTGAGGAGCACGACCTCAGTTTTGGCCTCCGCTAGTTCCAGCCCATGATCGCCCATCCAACAACGTATTCGACACATGACCTGATCGAGTCGCGTCTATGCTAGCGTCATATTGCGAGCAATAATGACGGCCGCCACGTCATCCGCGTATCCGATCAGGAAGCAAGCCTTCCGGCATACCCAATTGAAGGATCCCGTCGTAGGAAATATTCCATAGATCGGATCCTAGGATGGAGCCTTGGGCTGCCCTAGATGTTAGCTTCAGGTAGTCTCCGATAATTCGGAGTAGGTATCGAGGTACCTTGAAATCTCGCTCCAGTGCCCCCAGCACGTCCTTGCACCTGACCGAGTTGAAGGCGTTTTTGACTTCTAGTGTTACCAGGAGACATACGGGGCGGGAAAAATGATTCCCCCTTTCCGTGTTCCTGGCCGCCTCTACTACCTCCTGGATAGCGTCGATAGTGGACCTTTCTCTCCGAAAGCCAAACTACCTCCCGGGGAGGTCGCCAGATATTTCTAGCGCTGCCTGGGGGCGAGGTCTCACTAGCTTCTCCAGGAGTTTCCCGGCGGTGTCTAGCATACACAGGGGTCTATACGATTACGGAGCATCTAACGGTCCTTTCCCCTTTTTACAGTGTATTTGATTAATTTATTGTTTATTATTAATAATGCTTTCCCCCGGACTACGTGGATGAGGAGTACTCAGTTTATTGTTTAATTATTTGTTTATTTTTAATGCTTTCCTCCGGGTTACGTGGTTGAAGGGTGCCCAGTTTATTTTTTAATTATTTGTTTATTAATAATACTTTTCCCGGGTTACGTGGTTGAGGGATTTACAGTGTATTTGTTTAATTTATTGTTTATTATTAATAATGCTTTCCCCCGGACTGTGCGGATGAGGGGTACTCAGTTTATTATATAATTAGTTGTTTATTAATAAATCTTTCCCCGGGTTAGTTGGTTGAGGGGTGCCCAGTTTATTGTTTAATTATGTGTTTATTTTTAATGCTTTCCTCCGGGTTACGTGGTTGAGGGCTGTATAGTTTAATTTTTCAATTAATTTTTGATAAATAATTGAAGCGTTCCCCGGGGTTGTGGTGCTGTGGGTTTAATTGTTTAACTATTTGTATATTAATTATTAATGCTTTCCCCCGAGTTATGTGGTTGTGGAGTGTATAGTTCAATTATTTAATTATTTGTTTTTTAATTATTAATTCTTTCCCCCGAGTTATTTGGTTGTGGGGTGTCTAATTTAATTGTTTAATTATTTGTTTATTAATAATGATTGCTTTTCTCCGGGTTTTGTAGTCGTGAGTTATACGGTTTCATTTTTTAATTAATTGTTTATTAATAATTAATCCTTTCCCCCGGGTTATGGGGTTGTAAGGTGTATGGTTTCATTGTTAATCAATAGTTTATTAATAATTATTGCTTTCCCCCGAGTTATGTGGTTGTGGGATGTATAGTTTAATTGTTTAATTAATTTTTCATAAATAATTAAATCTTTCCCCTGGTTATTATGTTATGGGATGTACAAATTTATTGTTTAATTATTTGTTTGCGCTTCTGAGTTGTGCTATTCTTCGCCATCGCTCCGCGAGTTGTGCTACTCTTCGTTAGCGCTCGGCGAGTTGTGCTTGTCTTCGTCAAGCTTCGTGAGCCGTGCTAATTTTCGCAAGAGTGATGTGAACGGTGCTACTCTTTATAAGAAACCTTGAACGGGGCTACTTTTCGCTCGCGAGCTAGAGTTTAGGAGGAAGAGCGGACTGATACTGGAGAGAGAGAGAGATAAAAACATTGTAAACAATCTCACCTCTAAGCTAGACAGCGAGCTAGCAAAAAAAAAACATGATAAAAACTCTGTTGATCGGATATTCGAAAGCAAACTTTTCGGGGGCAAATTTATGTCGTAAAAATGGAATCAAAAAAGGAAATGGTTTAGAAAGAAACGTAGTTGGGTGTTTCTCAATAATTCTAATAATATTCACATGGAATAATAATAATATTTTATTAGTCATTTTTAACTTTTATAATTAACACTTGTCTGTTGCTTTATAAGTTTAAATTTTAATTAAGGGGGTATGATACCCATCTTCTTCTCTTGTAAAATTGACCTGAAAAATACATAAATTAATTAATAACAAATTCTACTTCTTATATACTAAAACTA
>JAWWEO010020158.1:0-11173 GCA_035582975.1 Ormyrus labotus | reverse complement strand
TTGTATAGAACCAAATCTTTACAAAATTTATATAAAATTATTATAAAAATTATATAAATTATTTCCACTTGGGATGAGCTTTGTTTTCTTTGCGGTGATTATTATGCTGCGGCAGTTCCGATAGGCTTTGGGAGCTGTTAAGTATCGGCGTTGCTTTTTTGGATTTCAATGGCTGACCAATATTTTGGAAAAGGTATGCGATAGTACTGACGGTTGTTTCGTAAATATTTCGGTGTAATTTAAGTCTAATAATGTTGCTTTATAAAAAAATGTAACTCTGCCTTTCGAGTGTAAAATTATCTGTGGCATAAGGTATTCATACGATATTAGTAACTCTAATAGATCATTGGAAAAATATTAAAAATATCCCGTAATCATTTTCGGTCCATCTCCTAATCCATCTCGTAATCATAAAAAGCCCTCGTTTGAAAGTAGTTTATTCAGCAATGAGGACAACCTGCCAATATCCAAAAGCCATCCACCTTCCCAGCGATCGGCGAGCAGCCAGGTGGCTTCGCAAGGTGTATCACCAGACAGAGCGGTCCGCAAAAAGGCACTCGGGGTCAGCGTAATTTGCGGCTGCGCCCGCATAATGCGCAAGCGGAACACGTGTTTACTGCCGGTTTTATTCTCCGCCGAGCGGACTCCTCGTGCCGAATATGCTAATGCGCCACGCGGCAACACTTTTTTCGCGCCTCGAGGCCTTTCCGAATTCGTTTCGACGCCTCTGCCGAAAAGTTTTGGGAAAGCTGCTGATGAATGTAAGGAATTACTACTCACGATACTTTACGAAAGCTTGGAAACATCATATCCAGAAAAGAGAATTTGTAGCAATCGCGCAAATTTCCCATAAAATCAGTTACGAAAGAAAGAAAGAAAGCAAAAGGCCAGGCGCAGGAAAACAGTGAAAATCTATGGCAGCGCAAGAATCGAAGCAGCAACAAAAACAAGATTCCAAGCTCAAAGCGCCATAAACCTCTTAGGTACAACAATCCCGATCATAAAAGCCGCTGGCTCGCGTAATCAGCCGCTAAGACACGGGCACGTGGAGCCAGTAAATCACGCCGGGCGTGTAAAACTCGAACCCACGTAGAACTCGCGCGACCTACCCTTTCATGTAGGCTACTCGCGCCCACGCATGCAGCCTTCGACATTCACAAGGACGGAATTTCCGCGCGGGAAAAATCGGCGGAATGCGCCGCGTGACCGCTCGGGGATTTTGCACGTGTGGAAGGGTGGACGAGAGCTTATTTACGAGGGCCAACGATTCCGAGAGTTTAATGAGGGATTGAGAGCTCAGCGGCGGAGCTTGCTTTCTGCTTTTGATACGGTTTTTTTGGGGGGAGGATTGATTGTTTGCCGGAATCGGCGTAATTGACTGTTGACGGCAATGATAATGTTATCGACATCAATTGTATAAATTAGTTTTAACGAGGTTGCATTCACTTGTATCTCTAAAAATGGAAACGCAAAAATTAGGAAATACTTTATGTTATTTCATAAGTAAAAAGCTTCTGGTCTACTCTCAAACAACGACCAGGACACGATTTGGATAATACATTTATACTCAGTTCAAAATATGCTTTATATGTCATAAATCAAAATGACCAAAGTCTACATTAATTTCTACGGTATAACTTTTAAACGTGCGTAATTAATCTAATAACCTATAATGACACTATAAAGCTATGCACGACTTACAGATTAATAATAAACAGATTAAACCGAAATCGATCTCAGAAACAGCAATTTTCGATAATTGTGTCATTCCTGCAGAGCAAAACTATCACCTCTGCCGTAAAAAGCAGCGCAAAGGTAAAACAATTCCCATACAGCATCTCCGCGCAATAATCCTCCCGGAGAAAAATGTCAAAGCGTAATAACTATCCGAGATGGCTTTCCGTTGAAAATGATAGTACTCGCTAAAGGCGCGCTTACGCGATCATCCTCAGCTTTTATGCCCCCGTAAAAAGCTCCTGGCGAAGTGCCGTTGCCTATCGCGGGAAACGAAACCATGTCGGGTAGTGCGTACGAAACCGGTCTATTGAAGTTCCTGCTTACGCAGTATGTGAAATTGAAAATGCTGAAAAATTATGGACTTTGGAAAAATGTTTTATTTAAGTAACGGGTTTACAATAGTACAAGTTGATAAATGGATTAAAAATTTTTCGTGTTTTTATCGACTCTGTTGGAGTCTTTTAATGTATAACTCCAAAGTTTTTCATAAAAATTCTATCCTAACAAATCTATTCATTGTGTTAGATAAAATACTAATTAGCCATTAAAAGAGCATGAAGAAAAATCATTCTGGATAATCCTGTCAAGAAATGTGTATACACCTGCAAAGTTAACATATCTCACTGAATTTCCCATACGTTATACATCGAAGATTGATGATCATTAAAAGGCGAGAACAGGTAAATCTAACGACACCGTTAGTCACCTCTCATTCATCAGAAAGAATATCCAGGATTTTTCTGTAACTTTTAATCACCGCGATAACATCTTGATTATTCTTTCAAAAACCAATAGTCTTTCTCACTGTAAAGCTGAATTTTTCAGACGCATTATGTCCCCGGGGTAATTTACTATGTGAGAAAGTCCGACGCGGAAAAAGAAACTCGCGTAGCAAGAAAACGTGCGGTCATAATCGGATTACCACACCTAATCTCCAGATTGGTTAATCAATATACGAGGCGTAAGCCGTCGATTCCGTCGACCGGTAAGTGCAGTTAAGCGCCGGTCGTTTTTGCCAGAGACGTGTTGTGGCCTTCCGCAATTTATAAATCCAGAACACATTAATAATATCGCTGCATGCGCCGGATATCCGTAACCTTTCTTGCTCCCTTCTCTGTAGTAATTTTTCGATTTTTTCACTCAGGTGTTTAATGTGCTATCAAGAAAAGCTAAAATTCAGAATTTTATTGACACGAAGTAAGGTGCGTTATTTGAAAAGTTTCTTACTTTTTTAACTCTGTAATTTACTGTAATGTGATTAAGTTGAATCATTCAGTAATGAAAATTCTGTAATGTTTTGAAGTTGATCTTGTCAAGAACTAATGACGTACAATTTTGTCAAGATGAGATAAGGCCAAACAAGTCTATTTCGTTAGAATTCTTTTAATTAATGGCAGTCAGGTGTTCATAAAACATGCCTTCTAAAATTTTACATCGAAGATACCTCAAGATTCATGTAACTCGTGTAAATCATGAATGTTTAATTTTTATAATGTAATGTAATATGAAAATTCAACTTAACAAAGAAAATCAAATAATATTTTAAATCCGAATTTAAAATAAACTAATGTAGCAAATTTAAAATTAACTTTCAATTTTTTCCCAAAAAATTGAATACATTTCAATATTCAAAGAAGTGAAATTTATCTTCAGTACATTGAAATGATAGGTTGAATAAAAAACAATATAAACCAATTGTGTGTCATCTCGTTGTGCGATTAAGATTTTTAAATAGGGAAAGCTGTCCATTGTAGTAACATCGACGCAACTCATGCATTGTAATTATACCGAATTGAATCGATCACCCACGCTTATGATAGTCGTGGGATTACGACAAGATTTAACTGCTTATTAAGTGTGTTTAGTGAATAAGCGATTATTCAGCTATATTTTACTCTTTCTATACCTGTCGTTCAGTTTTTTCGCTAATTTTTTACCGATGAAATGGTGTATTGAAATTTAGAATGAAATGGGGAGAAAAAATATTATTTTTCAAAATCTTCTAAAGTACGTGACTCTTAAATGATATAAATAATAATAAGTAATAATTAATATTTAATAAAAGGTCTTCAGTATTCACCTAAACAGTTTTGTTTTTTAAATGAATTTTATTTCTTTTATCTGTTAGTATATAATTTAAAATGTATTCTTTGTGATATTTTTTTCGAAATTAATTTATATTTTTACAAAAATCATGATACTTTATCACAGAATGCGTTATTCTGTAAAAGTAGACTTTTTGCGTTTCTTTACTTCGCAGTCAGTGAGCAACTCTTAAATCCTCTTCTGCTATTGAAACATTCGCATACCAAAAATAAAGTTTCTTCAACTCATTATTCTCCTGAAACTTTCTCTCACAAAGTACACACATTACCCCAACAGCGTCCGGGGCAATAACGCCAAGCTTGTCTCCAAGTGCCATAACATCGGGCAAACAGGTCGTCTCATTAACATACAGCAAAAATCGAGCAATCCGCATGCCTGCGGCAACATCTTCCTCAGCCGCCCGCAGCCTCCTAACGAAAAAGCTCCATCTGCATCCAGAATTAAGTACCGTTCCGGCGGAGAAAAAAGCAAGGAGCCTCAACTCCGGCACCAATAAACAATGTCACCTTGGGCGAGTGGGCAAAAAGCAAACCGTTAACGAGAGAGTCGCGGCGTTCATTGTCATGCGCGAGTAGCTGCGCGCGCACGCACCTTTACGATCTCCCGCGCTTTTTGCCGCGGCCGGAATTTATCGGGTAGTCGCGTCATCCTCGCTTTTACGAGAGAGTAATTGCCCGATAATTATTTCGGGCGCGCTTTTTGCGAGGACGCAGCTCTTTCGGCTCGCGCGCGCCGAAAAAAACGCGGGGATGACGGCTTTTACGGCGCGTAAACGACCGGCGCCGCCGCTGCTCCGGCAAAAAAGCACTAATGCGTCGGCGCGAGAGTAGAGCAGGCGATTGGACCGCCGAGGGGGCGGAGAGTGGGGAGACTATATATTTTGGGAGTTGAAAGGTTATTCGCTGGATTGGAATTTAATAAGCTTTTTGCTACAACTGTCCTCGAGAAAGTTGTAAGCTTGAGTTATTGCGGGCTTTGATTGTAACAGCGCTTTTATGCCTTATCTGTGCTTATTTTTTTAGCCCAGACTTTTTTTTAACCGGCCGTTGAAAAAGTGTCTGTTAAGTGTTTTGCGGTCAATTATAAAGTTTGAGGCGGTCTAGATATTTTGAAAAACATTAACGAAAAGCTAAACATACAAGCATTTATTTCTTAAAATGATCAATTTGACGAAAATCAAAACTTGAAATTTAAAGTGTAGATTAAAATAAGAAAAAAATAAGAACAAATTAAGATACAGAAAATGTTAAATTTAGAATAAAATTATTGCAGCTATTATTTATAAGACGCTATAATTTAAAATTGAAGGAAACGGATGTCGTAATCGGGAAAAAAATGTTGTACATGTAGTTACATTCCACTTTGATGAGTTAAACTTCACCGCCAAGAACGTCCTTAACATGCTGACCTTCCTCGCAGGATTTTTTACTAATAATGCAATCATTGCGGTGCTCAAAATCACTTTATGATCTCCATATCATCGGATAGAGGAGACAATTCTAAGACATCGTCTATCCTTAATTTTTCAATACGGTGGCTAGATCCGGAGATATGGGCAATTGAAAATTGGGAAATTCAACAAATGGTGGAGCCCTACCTCAATTATCGAGATAAATTTGATTAGCATGATGACCAAACGTAATTACATTAAATCATTAGGTAAGATTAATATTTAAATTCGCCGCATGATATTCATTTGTATAAATTAATTAAGTGTTTTGCAGTCAATTATAAAGTTTGGATCATTGCAAAAAGTATTAAATTATAATTTTACGTTAGATTTTACACGATTATCGTTTCAGTAAGTGAAAGTACGATTTTGTAGTTATGGCATTTTTTTCTTGCAAATAACAAGTCATCGTGTCAATCATGACTTCACTGTTTCTTGGTACTTTACGTTATAAAAATCATTCCTCTGAAAATTTCTCTTATTTCCGAAAACCGAAAACCACTAATTAATAAACTCCGATCCCCAAACATAAAAAATGTACTCCGTAAATCGAAAAATAACTTCGCAAGAAACCCCCGAAATCAGCAGCCGCATCGCCGCTCGATCCCAGTGAAACGTCCAACCCACGCCGGATTCCTCATAAAGATCAACCCGTCCGTCTCTCGAGAATGATCCTCGGCTTTTAGCACTAAACACCGCTGGTCTCCAGGGGCGATAAGGACAAATGAGCGGGTGTGCTCGGATCGCAACGATACCTCGGATTTTCGCGGACTTATCTGGACGGTCGATCGGCCCTCCTTCTTTTCGATGGATTCGCCGGTGTAAAACTGGCGCATAAATCCGGCTATCACAACTCTGCTGCCGGGAATCTCGTGTCCTTTCGTCTCCCGTGCTTCGGGCTGCTGAGAAATGCCGCGGAGGTTGCTTTTGCGAGTTTTAATAGACGTAGACTGATTAGGGGATCGGTGCAGGAGATGTGGGAGGCCGATAAAAAATAATTTGATGAGAATTCGTTTTTTTCATACTATTTTGGAAGTATAATTTTTAGATTAGTGAATTAAACGTGTTTTTTGTGGAATTACGAAACAATTCCAGTAGTCGTATTCGACTACTAAGGTAAACGAATGTTTAACTTTTGGTAGCGAGACACTTTACACGAATTTTTGAACGTAAATACATCTACTTATAAACGCAATCCTCTTTTAATCGAGCTGCAACTCCGGGGCATTAAAGCTGCACATACCGCTGTAAAGGTTCCCTCTTAAAACTTCTCTCAAAGCAAACACGGTAATGAGAGCTCTACGCGCTCGGCAGGCAGCAATATCGTTAAGCGGTAGCCGGGTGCAAAATGACGGCGAATCAATAGTCATCAGTCAGGTGCGCGCGGAGCATAAGCATCTCGCACGAGCGAGCGCTAAATTGCCGCGAATCTCTGGAAATAAGTGCCAAGCCCCGAAGCCACGAGCATTAGCCTCGCAACTCAATCTCCCGCCCCCTTTGCTGCTCCTTTTCTCGCCGAGATTGCGGGAGCCGTTTTTTCACCGAACGAATAGTAACTTTCCGTGTCTATTAATTGCGAAATATCGGGCCTGCTGCCGTTTATCATTAATTGCGCAGATCTTTTTAGTTTTGGATATTAAGTGGGATGATTCGAAGTAAGAATTCCAGCTTTGACATTTCTACCGGAATTGTATTATTATTTACAAAATTGGACTAATTTTTAATGGAAATTAAGACTTTTTCATATGTTTGATTTCTAACCAGAAATTCATTTCCAATTAGTAAAAAATGTTAAACCTTTAGCACAAGCAACCGTCCCTTAGTTAGCGCATCTGCCCATACCTGGACACACGAGCGGGACTAGGCACGATTAGTCCGCTGTGTACCGGTCGCTGACTAATTCGCGCGATTAAGATTGCGCTTGCGCAGTAGCCGCGGTTTATTAGCGCAAAGCGTCCGATGAGAACCGCACTCGGTTGAATAATCATCGAAGATGCCCGAGAGTCTTATCGATAAAATTGCAAGTAATTTAGCCTGGACGCTCGGTACGCGATGCGTTCGGGGCAGCTGCTGCTTCCCGGACGTTTAGAAGCGCTTCTGTAGTTTGGGTAATGCCTTTTCAGTGGAACAGGTATTGAGTGCTAATGCGATTTCGTGATTAGATTCGATATTTGCGGAGGTGAATTTAAATTGCACGCGATGTTTTCTGCTTGTGTTAAAAAGATTCTGGTTCTGTGGCGTACTTAAATCAAAGAATAATAAAACGATATTTCACTCCATTTCTCTGCAGATGTAAGATAAACAAATGAATGTTCAGGTAATTGTTGTTTTGCTACCTCCAATCAATAACTTGACAATTAAATTCCCATCCTTTACATTCCCGAAGAAGGCAAAGATTACTTAACCACTGGAATTTCCGTTAAAAAATGAAGCTTCCCGCATTAATGCAGCTCCGAAGCTCAAAGCTCGATGAATAACCAGCAAAGACAAACGACGTCGATCGTCGCGTATCCCCTAATTCCGGCTAATTACCGTCGCTCGCGTCGCCGTAATAAAGAAGAATCGGCTGATTAAAAAAGGAGGAGCGCTCTCGCCGGACCTCCCCAACGTCCGCGATCTTATCTCCTGATTTATGAATCGCGCCAAGTCCGCGAGGACAATTTGTTGCCCGTCCCCTTAAGCGTGGGAGAGTAAAGTTTCCGCGACTGTCGCCCGCCGCCGGAGATAAAGAGCCACCGACTCGCCGATGCAGCTACAGCTAATTGTATCCGTTGTGCGTAAGAGTTAATGCCGGTAATTTGTGGATTGCCTTTTTTTCGGTAATTAATAATGATATTATTAAGGAGATTTATTTATTGCTGCTCGTGTGGCCGGTTCTTGGTTTGCGCTTTGGTTTACTCGAGTGTATTAAAGCTTTCTATGTAATGGACGTGATCGCTCTTGTATATTTATTATCTATAGTTTTATTTCCAGAGAAATTTCTTCATTATTAATAACCATAACGTACTTTGTATTGAGATTAGATCTGTAGGATAAGTAGGATTCGTTAAACGATATTAATTTATTCAGACGAGTAGGTTTTCTTAATTTTTATATCAATTTTTCATTGCATTCAATAAAAAAGGAGAGAATGAACATTCAGTGTTTTATTAATAACCACCTGCTTAAAAAACTTTATTCTTTATGAACAACGAATATTACAATTAAATTTTTGCTATTTGCGAAATAAAAGTTCAAAATTATTTAACATCGAACTATCATAAAGAAGCTAATTTATGCGGTATAGAATATTCAATTCCTCTTAAAAAGAAATTTTTACTCAAAACTAATGAAAATTCGGACTTTTTCTGTGAATAAGCGTAAGATAAATTTGTTAAACGTTGAATTTAACGCTACGTCAAAAGCAGTCTAATCCCCCAGAAAGCAGCAGCGAAACAAAGCTAAAACAAATCAATTGACCCTTGATCTAATCTCCTCATGCCGTCAATTACAAGCCGAAAGATTCAGCGATACGAGCGGCCTCCTCTACCTCCTCTAGCAAAAAAAAGCCGCTCTCCCGAGGATTTTTCTCCGCGGGCAAATATAGAAACGGAGCGCGATAGGAGCTGCGCTCGGCGGCATTAATCCGGCGCAATCAATTTCGGCCTAATTGGGGATTATGCGCGGCCCGGCAGCCGCGCTAATAGATTAATTTATTAGGCGAAAGCCCTCAAAGGAGCCGACTGTCCTTAAGATCCGGCGGCCGCGACGCCGATCGTTAACCCACCGGCGATTCACCCCGGGGGAATTTTAAGACCGCGACCGACTGACGGAGGTTAGAGATGCAGTCGCGAGCTGCGCTGGCAACTTGATTAATCTGCACTGAGATTTTCGTGGGGGAGATTGCTTGGCAGGAGTTTATTTCGTTTTAAAGTTTGTCTTATAATTTTGGTAGGATAATCATTAAAAAGCATGCGATATAGTCGAAAAACAAATCAGTCACTAACTTTTTATTAAAAAACAGTGCAAACTTATCCATACAATCATTTATTGAATTTTCGAGTGTGCTATTTCAAGCGATCGAAATAACTACTTGTTGTACTTTTGTCGCGAAAGGATTAGCAAACAACAGTTCCAGTTCTACAGGAAAGATAAGGTTAACATTCTGAATCAGAGAAACGTGTATTCGAATTATGAAGTGTATACATTAATCTACTGTAACCTAGCTTTGACCCCTGCACTAAGAAACACGACTTTATAATTGTCAAAGGGCGTTTAGGTGTTCATTGTAGTATTTTTTAGTTAGTAATATTTTTGTTCTCAAATCATATATTTGAGTCATTGTTTGAATATACAAGATGGATGTTCTAAAATTGTGTCCATTTATTTTGAACAATGTAAATGTAAGAATTTACAAATTAATCGCTTTACCGCATTAGCAGCCAACGAAAACAATAACGCTCCGCGCGACACTTAATTTCTCTGTAAACGGAAGAGAGCTCGAAAAAGCCCCGCACTAATTCGCGAACACGTCGCTCAAGAGTTTAGCAGAGTTTCTTCCCCTCCTTCCACAAGCCGTGAAATCAGCCCGATTCCTCTCAGCCTCCCCATAAATTCGCCGGCGGGGTGTGTCATTAGCGGCGAATAACGAAGCGATATTACGCGCTCGAAATAACGGTCCTCTCGACGCTCCTCCTTTTTCCTCCCGCCGCTTCTTTCCCTGGCGCGAATCCCAGCCCGAACTTTCGCGGAAATATATAAATATAGGCGCGATTTACGCCGCAAGCTCGCCAGTTCACGGAGGATGAAAATCGACGCGGACGTCATTCTTTCCCGGGCTGCCGCCAGTAAATCATTGCGTCGTGTGCTCGGACGTCTTGCGCTCCTCGTGGAGGCGGTTTTTCACTTTTTGCAGGTGGAAAGTGCTGCCGTAATATATTGTTTCTTTACGAACGGGACGATTTTCGAGCTGATTTACTGTCGATTTCTTTATTACTTGGCTTAACAAGCTCCAGCTTCTTCTTTTAAAGAAACAGGTAATTAAAAAAATTTTCTAAAGAAAATAGTAATTTATCATATATCAATAATTTTATCTGATTTACAAAGAGTTAACCAATAACCTGTTCTAGTAGCAAAGCAATCATCTTAAAATAAATATTGAAAACTACTTAAATAAAAAACCTTACTTACTTTTCTCGCCTAACGTTCAAGAACGTAAACAGAACCTATTCCATAAATTTCTCCTCGGCATAATTGACACGAGCCTCATGATCCTGGAGCAGCTTTCGCGCCACGTGCCGGTATCCCTAGGCGAGGAGCTCCACCCCTCTGACCCGCGACCCGCCATCAATCACGTCAAATCATAGCGGCCCCCGCGCAACAGGTACTCGTGCTCTCTCATTTCGCGCGCGGCGCGATCGTTATTACCGCGGCCGCTCGCGGCTAAGAGCGAACCAGGTAATTGCGAGCGTTTGCGCTTCTCGGTGGAGGGCCTGAATTTTTCTCCAGCTTTTTCATCCGAGTATTAATTTATTGATTTATTCATTTCGAAATTATGGGATGCAAGTTTAACAAGATTTCAGGACCAATTTTATTTGTTTATTTGAATTTAACTTTATTTTATCTTTGATGCTCGATTGAAGTAAGTTAAGCAAAAACTTTTTCTTGAATTCACAATATTGAAAAAAAATTATAATGTGAAGACAGAAATTAAATTTATAATATTTAGTGGAAGTTATATACTTTTCTAATATTAAGACAGATACAAATAATTATGCAACATATTATTTTATTTTATTGTAATATACATCATAATTATTCATTCTTTAAACAGTCAAACGGCAGCATAATATAACTTATTGAAATCACGTACATCGACATACTTGTTTGTCTTCTACCACA
>JAWWEO010020157.1:0-11174 GCA_035582975.1 Ormyrus labotus | reverse complement strand
GAATGCTCCGACAATTCAGAAAGCGTTCAAAGAACGCATTCTATTGAGGTTCGGCACGCCGGAGGTCTTTTTGTCAGACAACGGCACCGAATTTAAAAATCGGCTGATCGACCGATACTTGGAGGGAGTGGGGATACACCACTCCTCCTTACCACCCGCAAGCCAACCCGGTAGAGCGGGTGAATCGAACGATCAAGACGATGATTATGTCATTTATCGAGGACAATCATCGCACTTGGGATGAAAAGTTGCCGGAGGTCGTGTTTGCTTATAACACGGCTAAGCAAAGTTCGACGGGAAGGAGTCCGGCCTTCCTCAATTTCGGCAGGCAACCAGTGCCCCCCGGAACCCTCAAGAGGAGGGAGGAACTGGATGCCACCCGTGAGGAGCCCCGTCTCGCGCAAGAGCGGTGGATCGAGCGGATAGAGGAGCTTCCGACTCTCCACGAGCAAGTGGCGGAACGGGCGAGCGCCGCACAAGACGCTCAAGCCCGCCACTACGACAGGAAACACCGAGAAGCTGATTTCGAGGTGGGTAATCTCGTGTGGAAGAGGAACAAGGTGCTCTCCTCCGCGACTCAAGGAATCACGGCAAAGTTTGCGCCGAGATACGCCGGCCCCTACTTGATCACGTCGGCCCGGGGATCCAACACCTTCGAACTGCTCGACGGCAACGGAGACGCCGAAGGGCCCGTTCACGCCGAGCATCTCTAGCTCTACGTCGAAAGGGAGGAGCCCGAGTCCAGCGCGGAAAAAGACGAGGATACTCGACCGCCGAGGGACTCCGAATGCGAAAGGGCGACGCGCGACCCGTCCATAGTGAGCGACGGTCAACCGGCGAAAGACCGAGAGCGAGCGAACGGGAGAGCGCTCCCGAGCGAAAAGGCAAAACGTCCCATCGGTAGGCCACGCGGCCGCCCGCGAAAGCACCCGCGCACCGTGCGGCGCGCAGATGTACGCGCGGTAAAGTCGACGGACCGCGATGCGACAGCGAAGCGCCCCCGCGGTCGTCCGAAGGGTAGCGTTCGCCCTGCCAGCGACTCTCCTCTGTCATATTCCCCGATAAAAACCCGATCCGGCCGCCTCGGCGGTCCCTCCTAATTTATATTAATTCCATCCTTTTTCTTCCGATTTAGATGGAAACTCGAGGGCTCGTTATTCACGCCCCCGAATCCCTTCCTTTCCTTATTTTTACCTAGGTGCGAGTCTGTTGACAGAGCGTCGCACCCGAGGTACTCCGCGTCTGGGGGAGGGGTGTGACGGAATTCATATACCCGCGAACTCCGCGGGGAGAGTTCGACTTCGACGGTCGAACAACTCCGTCGCTACTCGCGAGAGGGGGGAAGCGCGAGCGCTGCCGCTCTATGAGCCGGGCAGCGCACGCAAATTAGACCCGTTAGGACCGCGCGCGAGAGTAAACGTATTTCAAACAGATCGCCATCCTAACCACGAATCGCTTCACTAGACCCTTGCCATTCCTTGAGGATCGCTAATAGGACTTGGTAGCAGCAGGTCATCGCCGTCGAACCTGTGCAACCGAGATCCGTCGCCGAGAACGTTGTTGCAACGTGTGCGCAGTAAATAAGGTGAGTGGGCCCACTCGAGCGGAATTCGTGCGTGCGTTTGCGCGAGAAGTGCCGGCTGCACTTCTCTTATCGTTAGCGATTGCCGTCTGCCGTCGCGTGCGAATTTTGCGAGAGCGTACATCCGCGAGTGTACGCTCTAAGTTCTGAATATTTGTCGTTACACGGCGTGTGTCACCGAAGTGACACACTTACTACTTTCATTCTTTTTGTTACTTTCTTTTGATTATAATAAAGAGTCGAAAAGTCTAGATACGCGCGGATTTATTTCTCGCCTTTCTAACGTTTCCTATCCTTGCGTCGGCCGGACACCGCCGCCTCCGCGGGTGCGCTGTCGCCTTACGAACAGCGCACATCCTGAGCCATCGGCATTATCTGGGCAGAGGGTTTCCCTGCCAGATAACCAATCGCACTCCGTCTATAAGGAGTTTAAGCGGGTTCGCGCGAAGCGAACTCGCGTTAGTAACGGGACGAGTGTGAGCGCATTGCAGTCGCGCTCACACACAACATTTAATTTTCACTATTAGGGAATTTAACCGTTACAATAAATAATTTAATAAATCATAATAAATTAACAAATAAATAAATTTAAGTTTAATCCTGAAGAAATATTTACATTTCAATTAATTACACAGGTAAATATAGATTCGAACTCTAACAATCTTATTCGAATGTTCGAGCACTAACGCTCTCACCTCACTTGTCCTTTCGCCTTTGTACAAGAAGGATATACACGCTCTCTCGAGATTCTCTCGTCATAAGTCTTATTAAATTAAATATCTTTTACACACTCAAGACTAAGCAGTTTATTTTACCCACGCATCAGTTACTTATCTTGCTTCCTACAAAAATATCATCAGGTTATGGGCCCAGGAAAACCAATGGTATTCTGAACAAGTGTTTTGTCGTCGAAATATACATGTGTGTAGTGACTTGTTAGTGCTCAGTGTGTACAGTTAGAAAACAAAGCCAATATAGCGAGCCCAAGTTCATGGGCATTCACTACAGATCATGGGCTGTAGCCATGAGAGCGTACCTCGAAGTCGCGGACTTGTGGGACACAGTAGATGCTCCCACCGGTGGACAGTTAAGTACAGACGCGAAGAAAATACAGAAAAAGCGAGGGGGCGCATCGTTTTAGCAGTGGAACCTGATATATACGCGCACATCGAAACTGCGACGACTCCGAGCGCAATGTGGAAGCAGCTTTCGAAAACGTATGATGATCAAGGACTAGCTAAAAAAGTAAGTTTGCTCAAGCAGGCAAGAACTACGAAATTCGAGAACTGTAAGCCATGGAGGACTATGTATTTCGCATCATGTCACCGGCTAAAAAGCTTGCCGCCATTGGTACACCGTTGTCTTCCGTAATCATAGGAGCACATTTGATAGTGGGACTTCCGCCATCATACAAGCCAATGATCATGGCGCTTAGTAATTTGTGTCAACCGATTACAGAAGACTTAGACAAGCTCACGCTTCTAGAAGAACCGGAAAATGACTACAGCGCAAGTCATTTTGAAATGCGTGGGCTTCACACGCAATGTAGCGAAAGCAGCAACGTTCATACAACACACCAGCAGATCAGGTAGAGGGTGACACGCCCCGACTAAGCGAAGTTCACATTCAACGGTAAGATTTTACAAATTGTAATCGTTTCGGTCACTTTGCGAATCAGTGTCCAGTGCCAAGCAAAAGAAATTTTAGTGCATGTGCGACAGCAGATAACGATGAAAGTGAAAACGAGGATACAGTTTGTACGCTTTTAATCTCGTGCTTCGCACCGGTTACGCACACTGTTGCTGTCGACACCGCTTTCGTTCAAGCCAATTCAAGACTTTCGACTGCTAACATCGCAGTGGACTCATCCAGCAGAGCACGTGACAGCGAGTGGATAGTGAACTCCGGCGCCTCTACACATGTGCGGCAGCAAGGCAAACATGATAAACATGCGCAAGCCGACAAACACACAGGTTACGATCGCCAATAAAATTAAGATGTCTTTGAAAGGTGATGTACTGCTGAGCCAACCAGAAAACATTAATAGTAAGTAACTAATCCAAGACGCTTTTTATACGCCAGACTTAACCTCAAACTTGATGTTAATAAGTGCTATGACTAGGAAAGGTAATTTTTGACTCAAAGTAATTTTTGAAGGATCTCAATGTTTAGTGTTAGATCCAAAAGGTACTAAAGTTTTAGAGGACAAATTATGTCCAAATAATGTATATAAAGTTAATCTGCATCCATGGAAAAGAAAAGCAGATGTATCTACAACAAGTTTTGCTCTCCAATCTACAACTCTGCAAGATATTGAATTGTGGCACAGAATGATGGCTCACTTGAACGCTGTCTATCTCAAGCAGCTCCGACATGCCGCTACTGGTATACAGTTCAAGGATGATGAACTCAGTAAGTATGAGATATGTGTAGCAGGCAAATTAACAAATAAGCCATTCCGGATCAACCATAAACGTACCTCATCCCAGTTTAGCCTAGTGCACATACAGTGATGTATGCCAAGTGGAATATGAATTCATAGGCAAAGCTAAATATTTCTTGATGTTCCTGGATGATTTCTCAAGAGAAATATTTGTGTTTTTCTTAAAACACACGGATGAAGTATCAGGCATTGTGGAAAAGTTTGTTATATTCGCTGAAAATCAAACTGGCAACAAGTTGAAGATCTTAAGCACAGATAATGGGCGGGAGTATGTGAACTCCACCCTCAGATCAACGTTAGAAAAACTTGGAGTTAAGCATGAAACCTCCATACCATACCGTCCACAGCAAAATGTAAGAACGGAGAGAGTAAATAGAACTCTAGTCGAGAAGGCGCGATGTATGCTCGCAGAATCCAAGCTTCCAAACCAGTGCTGGGCTGAGGCTGTGTCTCCACAGCCTGCTATCTATCCAGAGGAACTATGAACAGGTAAAAAGCCTAAAATCAGCAACTTACGTGTCTTCGGTTGCAAGGCAATGGCTTATGTGCCTCAACATCTCAGATCAAAGATTGAACCAACGGCTAAGCCAGCAATTATGTTAGGATACTGCACAAACCAGAAAGGATAAAGATTATGGAGTCATACAGAGCAAAAGGTCTTTTCAGCTAGCAACGTAAACTTTTTTTAAGAAAATGAGCATTCAGCCTTCCCACCAAAGTCTGTATTTTTGCCCTTGGATGAAACTGAATTGAATGAAGATCGACCTGATCAATCTTCAAATGAACTTCAACATGAAGAGGATTCTAGCAACTTTCCTGTAGCTCAGGCAGATCCCATTCAACCTAGAAAAAGGAAAAATATCTCAGAAGAACATGCACAAAATAAGAGTTCCATTGAACCTGCAAAGAAGAAAATCCGTGAAAAACAATCCGGAAACAAAGAAAACCCTACTAATAAAGAGAGTCACTTTGCTGTTGTCTCTTTATCCCCAAAATTTTGTTAATAAGTTAAAGTAGACTGAAAAATAAACGACACGTATTTTTTTATCAGCGAAAAAACATTTCTAGAGGTTGAAACAATCCATCAAAGTTGGGGTTTTTGGAGCACCGGTTCGGTTTCATATAGAAGGATTAAATATTTTTCAACCAAACTAGGTTCAAAATATTCCTTCACGTAAATGATGTAAAGCACAGTTCGTTTGTTATTTCTCAATAATCATTCAGAGGTAAACTACCCCTAAATATTTCTAAATTTTATAAAAAGTTTGCGTAAAAAATCTAAAGTTAAAGAAAAAAATCTAAAAAAAATCATACGTTACGTAGAATTCAAAGACAAAATTTACGGAATTTTTGGTTTTTTGAAAAAATAATTTTTAAGGGGATAAACCACCCTATCGTTATTTTATTAACTTTGTAACGGAGGTACTGCTTTAGGATAGCAGTAGCTCCGTTACATATATATATATATATATATCTATACATACGCGAGGTGTATACGTCGAGGGTTGCGAAGCGACTGAGCCACGGCGCTCCCCCTCTCCGCGCGCCCGTTGCTAGGAGCAACGCGTACTAGCCCTGCGCGCGGCGCGAGGTACTAGCTTTTCCCTTCCTTTCCCTTCTTTTCCCTTTCCTTTCTACCCTCGGATTTGAGGGTATAAAAGGCGGCCTTTCGTGCTGTCTCAGGGAGTTCTCTGGGCGTCTTGAACCGAGCTCTAATCTTAGAGGCTGCACCACTGTGTAATGAACAGTGGGAACAGCAGAACCCGAACCTAGACCTCCTCTCCTCGGGCTAGTACGCGGCGACGATTTAAATTATACGCGAGCGAAATTTTACAAAATTGTTAACCGATTCTGTTTTTTTTTTATTTTTGTTTTAGAGTCGAGAAGTAACGGCGAACAGAGCAAAACTGCATATAGTTTGTACAATAAATAGTTTTAGTTTATTCATGAAAACCTGAGTTGTTTCAATCATTAATTTGCCCCTTTCGCGTCCTATCCTCATAAAGAAATTGTGACTCTAATTCCGCGGGGAGAGAGCAAGAGTCCTGATCTTGCAGGGGAAAAACTTGTGCAGGTGTTGACTGCACAAGTCGTTTAGAAAGGCAGAGAGATTTTGCGTACTGAGCGAAATTTCTATATTTTAACATACGGGTGTTGACCGTATGTTGGTCGCGAATAAAAGCAAACGTTACAACTTTCTCAGATAACAGTTCCCATTTTCGTGCAATATTGAATGATATGGTTGTATGTGGTCAAATATTAAATATATTAAAATAATATTTGTTTTTTTTTGTTGAGGAGTGAGTGAAAAAACTATCACTATGAACTTAACAATTTTAGATATACCCACATTTCAACCCGAATTCACCGATTTTGATGATTCTTGGATATGTTATAGTACATTAAAAAAAAGAGATACATATTTTAATAAAAGTGAACGGGTAATAATCTTTATAATGGGCTGGTGCTCGAAATCTCATACGCGTGAATAGAAAAGGAAACGCTATAGCCAATAATATTGAGAAAAAAAAGTTTTACAACTGGCTCTCTAACCAAGATGCTTGATGACTTGAAAATTGTCAAGATAGCGTTACAACGTGACGAATGTCGATGATTTGTGGGAGTATGATTTAATACAGCTTACATCTCTGAAAGACTGTAACGAAGGCGTCACATACATGCTAGTAGTCGTGGATGTTTTGAGTAAGTACGTCTGGATCGAGGCGTTGCGCGATAAGACCACGCGCAGCTTAGCGGACTCTATGGGCCAGATTCTCGAGTGAGCAAACGGTCATCGCTCTGTTTACAGTCCGACCTAGGCAAGAAATTTATCGGCTTGGCTTTTCAGGTCCTCTTGAAAAAATATGAACTACGATTTAGAGGGGCGAGAAATCCAGACCGTTCTGGAAAGACTCATACGTACAATAAAAGAGCGCGTGCGGCGTTATTTCTCGCACTCAAACACAAAGCGATGCATCAATATAATAGGAAAATTTATACACGCATACAACAATACGCTACACATAAGTATAAAAATGAGATCTGCCGAAGTAAATTTATACAACGCTGCGAAAGCACGTAAAAATTTAGAAAAAGCTGTATTTCGAGAAGGTGGGGGCTAACACCTAAATACAATATCGGGGACTATGTACGCATTAGTCATACAAAAAACACCTTTGAGAAAGGATATGAAAAAAATTTTAGCGGGGAGGTGTTTAAGATAAAACGTATATCGCGGAGACAGCATTTTTATACACGTACATTTTGCAGGATTTAAACGATGAAGAAATTGACGGATTTTTCTATACGGAGGAATTAACTCTCGTCGGTAAAAAGCGTATGAACGAAGAGCGCTTCAAAATTGAACGCGTAATTCGTAAGAGAAGACGAGGCTCGAAGCAGGAGGCGCTTGTCAAGTGGGTGTGATACCCAGAAAAATTTAATTCCTGGATCAAGGCATCAGAACTAGCGTCAATTTCAATTAAAAATGGATCATGATAATTTTTATTAAGTTTTACCGAGCAACAGCAGTATCATTTACTTTCCCGATAATACAACGAGTTGCTACAATACACATTTATCGCGCGGCATAAATTTATACGGTAATTGGCTGGTAGGCATCACTGAATTCATATTCCTTGCACAATTGTACAAATTCGCAATGTAGAAGCGATGATTAAATTCAGAGAGAAAGAAGCTGATGCAGAAAAGTAGGAGCCTTTCCCATGCGGCGTTTATCAAAATTTGACTGATTTAGTGTATGAAATAAATAAAATGAGTATAATGGAAGATTACTTCTCAATCAATCAATCAATGTTTGAAAAAGGTTATTTTTATTTGCAAAAAAACTGCAAGTGCAAGGAAACGCATTTTCTCACGTTGAACGAAAAAATAAGGCGCATCTTAGGCTTTGAGGGGAGAAGGGTGAGGGAAGCGGGGCATTTAGCAGTCGACGGTTCTCTCCTAGTCTCCTCAGCTAACAGGCCCGCTTCGCTTGCTCGGGCGATTCCAAACCAGTTATTTATTTACACTGAACTGTGCGAGCCCTACACAGTGGGAGATACTCAAGCCGTTCTTTTGCGCATCGTTTCTCTCGACGCATCGAAATATAAATTTGGCGCAAATATCGTACGGCACTTTGCGCCTATACATCATATTTCACTACTGCAACACAGCTTTCGCTCCATCGTTACCGATATAAGAGATCAGCACGGACGTCCAATATCATTTGAATACGGAACTTTGACCGTTACGTTCCATTTCCAACGTAATCACTGAAGAAAAAACACGAGTCACTACGTACTTTATTACGATCAACAGATCGGGGGAGGCGGAGTGAGAAATGTTTTTGCAGGGGCAACTTATCATCGCGGAAGAGGCGTCGGGGCATGGCTCGGCGGTTTATTTCGCAAAATTCTCCCGTATGTCGCATCTGGTGCTAAAGCAGTTGGAAAGGAGGCTGTGCGCGCTGGTCTGAATGTTTTAGACGACGTAACGAATAACGGAGTAAATTTTCACGAAGCTATAAAGACGCGCACTAAAGAATCTGGTAAAAATTTTAAAAATAAAGCGAGCGCAAAGCTTAGAGACGCTATGCAGGGCGCGGGTTATAAACGCCGAGCACGATTCCCCAGGTGCCAGTCTAAGAAAACACGTGTTATCGGGCGTATCTCGTCGACCGTCCGGAGTAACCGACGGCGCACCAGTAAGGCCCGTAAGCGAGGCACTGTGAAGAGAAAGAGAGGCTCGAATACTATGGCTAGAAATAGGAAAAAGGCTCTCAGAGATATAACCGATATTTTTGGGCCAAAATAAACACTATAATTTTTCAGCAATGGCGTTCTTACGCACGCACTTGAGCGAGTGCATGTCGAGCGAACTGGATTTATTTACACTGCCTGCCACGCAAACTTCGATAGAAAGCAGCAGTTTCTTATATTATAAGCCGATCTCGTCACTTGGCGATGAAGGCGACGCGCCTATTGAGTTTGTTGTACCCACTGCCAGTAATCATTATCTTGATCTTGCTCGCCCAATGTTATATGATCAAGCGCAGAATTTACCCGCAGATACCGCGCTAGAAAATGTAAAAGTGGCACCAGTGAACAACTTTCTTCATTCAATGTTTCATCAAGTCGACATATTTTTTAATCAAAAACTCGTATCTACACCGAATAATGCTTATCCTTACAGAGCACATCTCGAAACTTTGCTCAATTATTCCCCCGTCGCTAAAGACTCTCACTTGACGGCGAGCTTGTGGTACGATGACAAAATCGGCCGCTTTGACGTCGTGCCGAATGCAGACGCTGCCATGAGAAACGATGGTGCTTATAATCGACAGTATTACACGCTTGGAGAAAGGACTTTTGATATGATGAGGCACCTATACTGCGATGTCTTTAATCAAGACAAAATGCTGCTCAATGCCGTTGAAATGAGAGTACGTTTAGTGAGAACCAAAGACGCTTTTTGCTTGCTAGACTGCTTCGATGATGGTAAATTTAAAGTAAAAATAAAACAAGCAACTGTTGCTGTTCAACGCTCAAAGATAAATCCTGGAGTTTTACTGGGCCATGCCAATGCTTTGTCCAAGACCACTGCAAAGTATCCAATCACGCGTGTCGAGGTAAAATCTTTCACTATGCACGCCGGAATTGTAGGTGATTCGATCGATAACGCGATTCTCGGCTAATTGCCAAAAAAGGGTTATTTTTGGATTTATCGATAATAGAGCTTTCAACGGAAACTGAAGATATAATCCATTTAATTTCCAAAACTTTGGAATCAATTATTTATCTCTTTACGTCGACGGTGTACAAATTCCAAGCAGACCTCTCAAGCTCCGCTTTACAGCTGAATCGCATTTACACATTGATGCTTCTCAAACTCTTTTCTCAGGGACAGGTATACATTTTCTCAACAAAGGAAGCAGCATTAATCGTTGCAATTACGGCCGAGGAAATATTCTCACAGTATTCGATCTTACACCTGATTTATCAGCTCTCTGTGCGAGTCATTAGAACCTCATATGCTCAGGAAGTTTACGCATAGAAGTAGGCTTTGAGCAGGCTCTTGAGGGTACGATAAACTGTATACTTTACGCAGAGTTCGATAACGTTTTGGAAATTGTCTCGAGTAGACAAATCATAACAGATTTCAGCGCTTAAGTGGAGAGCGGCAAGCCATATATTCTAGCGGAAAATTAACGCGCTTACACAGTCTCCGTCTGACGATAGTTGCAGTAAAATCAAATTCAAAATGCAAAAATGGATTTTGCAATAGATATTCAAGGCTTCCGCAACCCGAATAAAAAATTTATACCCAAAGAAGTGGCTGTTTTTTCCCTGCAAGATAGGGTAATCGACCAATTGGTAGTCCGGCCGCCCTGCAGCTTCAACGAGCTTCCTCAGAATGTACAGCAGACAAAATATAGCAAAAAAGGTCAGCTCTATATATTTCAGGGGCGATGAAAAAGTCAAATACGTGTCAGGTATCATGAGCCGTCGTGTCGTAAATCTCACATTTCGACACGCTGAGTTTCGAAAAGCGTGTCGGGAGCGGTTGTTTCCAAACGCACAGCATGAAAAGGCTTCAAGAATTTTTTTACCAAGCCACAGCCTTCACTTTACTACTGCATACTTTGCATGAGCGATTTCTATCGAAGAAAGACCAGAGAACCTCGTTTCATCGTCGGTCTATAGGGTAAAGCAGCAGCAGCAGCAACAGGAGGAGCCCGCTAACGTGCTACCTGCCGAATCCCAGTGTAAAAGAAGAAAGTTGGAGGAGCCTTCGCATATCGTTATCCAGCCAGCAACTTTCGAGGGATTAATGCAAGTGCGTAATTTAATTGATATATGCTTAAAGTAAGTCAACGATTTGGCGAGTATTGTAAATAACGTTGGAGATCGTATTTTAGGTATTTTAAAAATTGAAATTAGTAAAGAAAGCGCAGATGATTACATATCTATTCTTAAAAATAATGATGCATTTAAACAATTTTGTACAATTCGGCAGAAAGAGATTGAAAATAAAGTAAGGGAGACTATTGATATAGATTTATTCTTAGGCACCCGGTTGAAAAAAACTGATAAAATCCGATAAAAAAAAATCTTTATCGGATTTATGATGTGTATTTGCACCCGGAAT